>JAHIAM010002865.1:0-25371 GCA_021605205.1 Aegilops longissima
GGATCTCCATTCTTCCTCCTCTAGATTTAGTTAACCTATCGAGCATTATCCCTAATGTTTGTTTCCTCTTGCGCCTAGGTGCTAGTCCAACAACGAACATAGGAAGTGTTAGTGTACATCAAGCTGTGAGACTACATATAAAGAAGCATGCAAGCTGTAACTTGACTCCGACAACTACCTTCTTGCTGTTGAAGCTCACAAGGTTCATCGATATTGCCAACTCGTCTTGTGTCAAGAGTGCTTGGGAAGTAGTGTCGGTGTGCAAGGGAGCTTGGGAGCGTCTTTGCTAGCTCGGTTGGCCTTACGAGTAAGTCGTGCATTTGGTAATCTTGTGGTAGGTGTTGCAAGAACTAGGGTTGTCTCTGCTTGTTTGGTGGCAGCTATTTGTTTCTGTTTGGCTTTTTTTGCAACTCGTGTAGCATGGGATGCCGTGTTTGTAGAATTTTCCTTTGGACTTTGACCTTCTATTGCACCATCGGTACGGTGAGAATCTGCGAGGATTCATCCGCTTCTCATTCCACTGCCATTACATGTTTCTTCCTCTTTCTCTATGCCATGTTAAGTCAAGCCGACAAGAAAAGCGAATAACAATTTAGTTCTTGAGAACAAATTGATGCGTGATCTGAGCGAGGCTGAACTTTGATGTTAGACAACCACATGATAGGAGGATGTAATATGTATGAAAAACAGACGGAAGAGATAACGGAACTATGATGTGTAAACTAAGAAGAAGACATTTCACCAATTATAAGCAATGCAATGGAAGTTAGACACCATATGAAAGATGCTACAAATATCGCTCTGCCAAGTTAACAGTGTCTCATCATAAATGGCGTTTAAACAAATGTGAAGCAGTACAAGAAATAAATCATATGCAAGATGCAAACAACATCACACTACCATGTTAGAGGTCTCTTGTCATTAGTGCCATTGCATATTCACAGCTTATGATGTGTAAACTAAGGAGAAGGCATTTCAACAAATTAGAAGCAATGAAAGCTAGACACCATATGAAAGATGCAACGAATATCACTCTACCAAGTTAAAACTGTCTCTTCATAAGTGCCATTTCAACAAATTAGTAGTACATGCTAGAAAAGAATGTGAGATGTAACCTATATCACACTCCAAAGTCAAGCGTGTCTTATGATAAGTGATTGTTGCGGGTTACACAACAGTAGTAATTTGATGTAAGAACATGGTGTGATAGGCAGGATATTGTATGTTCTAGAAAGCAGGAACACGTGTCTTATTCAAGTATAATGTGTAAAGTAAGCGGATGGAATTCAACAAACTTAGAAGCAATACAAGCTAGACATCACACATAACATGCAACCACATATAACGATTGCCAAGTTAGAGGAGCACGGTGATGCTGCACTAGGGAGACATGCTCATCATAAACACAGTTTTGTTGAGTGTCTATGCATGTGTTGTCTTGGAAATCATCTTGGGGTGTGGAGGAGTAGAAGCTGTAGAGGCCCTCCGTTTGGAAGGAGCACCTTTATCCGCTGCCTTGCTAACTTCCTTCCGCTTTATTGATTTTGAATTGTCAAGTAAAACCGACAAGAAAAAGCAATAAAATTCTCTCTTGAGAACTCATTCATGCATAATCTTGACAATCACTACTTTGATGTAAAGGCAAACACATGATACCGAGGATGGAATATGTATGAAAAAGCAGGCGGCATGGCATGTTCACAACTGTTTGTGTAAACTAAGCGAAACCATTCCAGCAAATAAGAAGCAATGCAAGCTAGACACCACATGAAAGATGCAACCAATATGACTACTGCCAAGTTAAAAGCGTCCCATCATAAATGGAATTTCAACAAATTAGAAGCAGCGCATGCTATAAATCATATGAAAGATGCAACTAATATCGCCTTTGCATATACTAAAGGTGTCTCGTCATATTGATTGATGGCGTGATACAAAAAACAATAGTTTTATGTAAGGACATGCTTAATAGACAGATGTACTATGTACTAAATACAGAAGGCATGTCACATTACTTGGTATAATGTATAAGCTAAGCGAGACTAGCACATGCAGTTTAACAGATTGGAAGAATTACAATCTAGACACCATATGCAACATGCAACCACATATCACGCTGCCAAGTTAGAGCAAGCACCTGCGATGCTAGTGTAGAAATCTTGTAATCAACTCTGAGCTACGTTCACTATCTTCATCTAGCATTTATGTTTCTTGAGAATCATGTCGGGAGGTGGCGTTGCATTCTTTAAATGAGAGTAGTCCCTTGCACCTGCCTCGTCATAAGTGATTGATGAGGGATACACAAGAACATTAGTTTGATGTAAGAACATGGTTAATACAGATGTACTAGTATGTACCAAAAAAGAAAGGCATGTCATATTCAAAGGTATAATGTGTAAGCTAAGCGGATGCAATTTAACCAAATTGGAAGCAATACAAGCTAGACATCCGGTGGAGTGGTGAGCATGATCATCTAGGACACGAGAGCACTGGTGGGGGCGGGCTGCCGCCACCATCGCAGCTTTTAGTTGGCTTCGGTGATGCCTATCTTTGTTGGGCTTGTCCTTGGCTCGGCCGATCACGACTAACTATTTGTCTTACGGTGCTCACGGGATGGTGGTTCATGTAAAAACATCTTTCCTCTTCTCACCGACTTGACCTTTGAATACAAGCTAGACACCATATGGAACATGCAACCACATATGACACATGAAGTTAAAGCAAGCACACAGGATGGTGGTTCATTGCGGCGAGTCATCAACTCGAGCTCGTTTACCGTCTCCATCTGCGACCTTGCACCCTTTATAAGCGTTGTAACATGTCTTGCCTACCCACACACGAAATGGGCGACTTCTCTCTTTTCTTTTGGCTTCTCTCATGGCAGAGTCTGAAATACCCTTGCATAAAAACACAATAGTGAGAGTGAGGGTGAAGTGTGTGCAGAACTAGTGCCTTTGTAAAAGTAGCAGATAGCAGGTGGCTGAAAAATAAATGCGGGAGACATATGATAGCTCTACAACATTGCATAGCAAACAAAATTAGATTCTACTCCGTATGATTTTGTAATATATGAGCACAGAAATCACGGTACTCCTCCGGCACACCACCACATGTGGTCATATCTAAGATAACAATGTTGAAAATAAATAGGTCGATCGATTTTTTAATGAACAAATCGATCTATAAAGAGCAGGCAGATGGCCTTCGTCTACCTCCCGCCGATCCTTTGTTGACAATCTTTCTCGAACGCCAGCGACCACGGCCCAGACCCTGCCTCGCCGCCCGCCCTTCCATCGACCTCACACCACCGCCGTGCTTGGCGCCCAGGCAATCCCTTTAATCCCGGCCGACCTCGGATCGAGGCGCTAGTAGCTCTAGGCGCTTTGCCCTAAGATAAACACCAGGTGCTGCTTCCCGGCGTAATAGGCGTACTAGCGCATGTTACGTCGGGAATGCTTCATTAATTGGGAATCAAGCGGCGAGAAATTGAAATTCAGGGTGTGGCGGACCTCTAGCTAAGGTGAAATAGTATATGAGGAGAAACCTTGTGCATCGCGAGTTACTAGGAACATCTAGTATCAAGAAAAGCGGTCAACTAGTGTCTTACGTGGGATGAATACCGTGCAAGCGAGGCGTAAGATTTGCATGAATAAGGAAGAGGAGTACCTTTTTGGTTGCGGTGTGGTCACCTCCACATGTCGCCCGATTTTCTTCTTTTGCGGAAACCGATGTTGTCTCCACATGTCGGATTTTTGCAGAAACCGATGTTACGGAGGTGCAGGCTTGGGCGAACCCATGGCCAAATTGTTGAATGTGTTGCCGTGGCCGTATGTCGGCGGAGGAAGCAGATCGGCGGCGAAGGGCGGCGTGAGGAACAACTCGGTGTGGTGGAGGTGGCGAAGTTGGGCGGCAGCGTGTGGCGCGAGCGGCGTGGTTGAGCTGGCTCGGGTATGGGCGGCTCGGCCTCGGCTTCAACTACTAGCCGTGGAGGCGTTGCGGTTGAGGTTGCGTTGACGGCGACGTCGGTATCGGCTCGGCGTGATGGAGGAGGTGGCGGTTGATGGGTGGGATGGGTGGCGGATGGAGGGCGTCGGGGTTTGTGGTGGTGGAGAGGTAGTTTTGGCGCCCACGGGTATGAATGGGGAATAGGACGGTTGGGCGGGGAGGGAACCATGTTTGATGCAGGGCAGCGCTTGTTTTGGCTTTTTAAACAAAAGATGGGGCGGCTTGTTTGAAATTTGGGGAAAGTACAAACTTTGCCCCCTCTTAAATTCGGACTCTGCGGGTCGAGGGTAGGATGGTAATCCAGGTGTCCCAAATAGTGGGCGGGGGCGATTTGATCAGCGCATGTGTGTAAGCGGCCATTGTGTATGAATGTTTTTGGATGCGGTTGCGTGGCGTCTAGATGAAGCTACAAACCTACCCGGTTTAGACCTTTGGACGTCGGGCGGTAGGTTTCACGGTCGGAGTTATTAGAAAAGTAATTTCCTTGTACTACCAAACATTGGTCTCCAGCGGTTTGAGGCGAGTAGAGGCTCTTTTAGGCGCCGTTGAAATTTTGAAACACAAGCATTCACGTTTAGAGTACTCTTGAACTATGAGGATTGACCTAAATAGACAATGTTATATTTGACCTTGTATGTTTGAAAACCTCATTAAATTATCCACTTCTTTTGAAATTTTGACACTTGAAAATCCTATAACTCGATTATTTTGGAATGGAGGAGCTAAATTTGAATCTATTTTGTACCGACTACATATGCTATTATGTACAAAATCAGAGCAAAGATTGGTGCCCCCATAATTTAGGTATGGTTTACAAATGCCATGATATCAAATTCAAATAATTGAATGGACTTCATGTTGAATTCAATTTTTTAAACCACCTTAAGTTGAATTCAAATGTATGCTAGTTCATAGGTAGCTATTTATAATGTCCATTGTGTAACTTTTGTATGTATAATGTGCTTTACACACACAACATGAACTATACTCACGTTTATATTAGATTGCTAAGCGATGCATTATGCAGAGTTCAAAATACTAACTATGTGGATCAATTGTGTGAATAATAACATAGACATGCTCAAATTGATAGAATCTAGATGTACGATGGATCAATGACCGCTCCTTCCTTGAATTGCAAATATCATGATCCCATCCTAATATTTGGATACAATTTATATCTTTAATCAATGTGTAGAGCAGTCTTTTACGTGTAGTTTCACTCTCCATCGGTGGTCTCTCACACATGCTCACACACTCTCCCAGGTGTCTTTCTACTTTACATGCTCTAGATATAACCCTCCCTCCCTCTAAAACCATTTACAACTGTTTTCACTAACCTTTATCACAAGCACTCTTCCTCTACATAAACATACACATACAATCCTCATCGACCCTTTCTATATACATGGACCTGCCTACGTGTCTCATGTTCGCACATTATCTTTACTTTGTCTCTCACGCATTGTCTCACACCTCTCTTCCTAATCGGCGTGTATGATTCTAGCGAGCATTACATAGGATGCCCCTTAAAGTTAGGTTGGATGAATAGTAATATCGAGAGATAAAGGGTTACCTTAGTCGAGAACCTAGGGTTACAAATCCTAGCGGCTTTGTCGGTGGACAGAGTCCTTCACAATTCTGCTATCTTTGTCTTGTCGACTAGTCATCCATGGGTCTTCCTAAATGTGTCACGGGCCGACCAATGTGGCGCGGGGCGGAACGAGCGAAGGGCCTCACCTCGACCCACGGACCTCACGCGGTGACACACCCTCTGCCCCCACGTCTCATTATCTTCTCACACCCACATACCAACACAAACACCACACACAGAAAATTTCTCCTGGTGCCTCTATTCCCTCCCCTTGCATATACACACTCAAGGGAATGGAATCTCTTGTCGTGACGTCATATTCATCTCTCTCTCTAGACCACTCTCATTTCTCGTGCTATCTCTCCCCCCCCCATCGGCCCTCTATCCATGCCTCTCTCGAATACATAATACACACATACCTCTCTAGGCCCGCCAAATGCATCAACTACACATTCACACATGTTACATCACGTACCCATTGATCTAAAAGCCCTCTCATGTTTATTTAGCATACAACATTCCTTTTGAATAAAGTGTGGCCAAAAATTTATTTTAGAGTTTCTACATATATACAACATTACAAAGTTATATGGAGAATCTGACAGCTAATTTGCATTGCATGGTGCCCACAATGATATTTATTCCACTTTTGAATTTGTATATTTTATACTATATACAAAGTTAGTCATAATAAAGAAAGCGAAGAGCATCTCTCTCTCATCGCATACCCCCCATGCGCCCCTTTCACGTATGCACACAAACTATCTCGAGTCCTCTAAAAGTAAGCCCCAGAAAATTCACGCATGTTTCATCTTTCTCTCGCGATATATGCAATAGCGATCATTGTATTTGAAGCGAAAGCACGATCATACATTGGACTTGAGAATCCACTCATTCGGTCACCATTTACGTTTAGTGGTTATTATCGATCCACGGGCTCACCGTACAACTCTGTATTTGCTCATGACATGACTAGTTGACGAGTTAAGCGCTCCACATGGCACCTCTAGTGTTGCATCACATTATCTCACTACCATCATGCCCACAGTTGACTTGTATCTACTCTACATCTACACTCTTATAAAATACATAAAATACACTCTTATAAAAAACAGAGTTGGTGATGATGGTGTGCCTGCCATCTTGCAATATAGGCCGTCCGATTTATATCTACGGATAGGAAAGAAACTATGGCAATTTTGCAAAAAGTACCTACCCACACCTCTCCACATTTGCAAATAAGGCCTTCCCTCGTTCATCCTTTTCTCTCACAAGATAAACAAGTCATACAAATGCATCTTGATGTTACGTGCAGCATACGTGCATCTTACTAGTAAGAATGAAAACAAGCGACAAAAAAATATTTGGGCGGTGGTTGAAGTCATGACCATGAGCACAGCGGACAAGGTGGCCTTGTATTGGTATCTTTGAGCCGCTGTTTTAACACATAGGAGCTGGTGTGGTGATTATACACACCTTGCGCATGCACACGAACTGCATCCGCAATACTCACACAAACACATGCACCCATGCGCATGCATAACACTCTGCGTACACACGCAGCCACGCTTTTACGCATAACACTCCTGCACTGCACGCGCATGCATGCACACACTAGTACACCACCGACCAACACACACTCTCACGCTCAAGTGCTCAACCTACGTGCATGCGCACACCAGAATACAGCAGACACATACACAACCAGGTGATTCCAGCGCGCGGGTTGGAGCCTTATCGCGCTGCGTAAATTTGTGTTTATCGACCTTTTGCCTATCGCGAAAGCAGGTGGGACCCACAAGGGCGTGGTCAATTTAACTAGTCAACATGGCGTCACGCGGACTATTTGGCGGTCAGCAAAGTGCAATCCGATCTTGAACTATGAGCAAGTGACCGTATAATCACCACAAAAGCGTATATAGTGACCGTAATCAGCTTATTCGAAGTTTGATGACCGTATTACGCTTTTCTCTCTGTAGGCCCTCAAAACTACATCTCTACGTTCTCGCATGTTACATCTAACAACTATGCAATACAACACTACTACTACACTCTAACACAATAAATCATATGTGTTTTAGTTTTACTAGATATCATATTGTTACTTATAATTATTCAGTTTGCATACATTAAAATTGCCTTTGAAATGTATGGCGAATATCATCTACCCGCTTGGGAAAAATCCGCCCTTTCTGTTTAATCGGGTTTGTATCGATGGATCATGCGAAACAACAAAACTATAGTACTATCTGTACAAGTGACAGTTCTTTGGGCGTCGTGTCGTCTACTCCTCCGTCGTAAGAGTGGGCGCTTCGCTTTCATAAATCTTCTAGTCCCTTCGCCGACATGTGGGACATCAAGCTACGGGTCCATGTGCCATACGGAATACTGCTGCGAGCAGCGGGGTGAAACACCCAGTCATGGCGCGGCGTAGTAATGAGCAATGAGGCGTCAAATCACAAAGCTGCACCTTTCCCTGATTAAGTTGGAGGGACAAAGCAACCATCATTTCACTCGTTGCTGAATCCGCTTCTCCTCATCTTCTTCAACTTAACCCGTGTTGCTTCGCCGTTATTACGCCTCATGGGGGCCTTGACCGGCTTGGTAAAGCAACGACACGTGGGACGCATGTTAGCAAACCGCCGGGACAACGTCCTCGAAAATAAAGCCTCATCCTAGACTTACAAAGGGCTACGTAGCTGCTCGTATACTTTCCATCTAATCTATATATGCCCCCCTGATTTTCAGGTGGGGTGGGCCTAATCCTCTCCTTTAATCCAATAAAATAGTCCCACATCACATCAGTTCGTAAGTTTACGTAAACCATTACGTGGATGTATCATTGCTCAAATAAGAAACCTCCCCGCCATCCATGCGGCAAAATCACCTCCTTTTACTAATCTTGATTCTATAATTTTTAGATCAATATAATTGAGATTTGTATAGATAGCACACAGGAGCAAAACCAAGTGAGTGCAGTTAAGGCATCCACAATGTGTAGCCAAATGTGAAAATAGCTTTTGGCATCATAGGAACCATTGTGGGACGGTGTTGCCAAAGCCAAAAAGATGGAACGAAGCTCCTGATTGATTGATTGAAGGAATAGAAAAATGCAACGTCTCTCCTCTTTCTCCCATGCTTGGATGCATGTAATACGATATAGACACAGAGTCTACTCCCTGTCCCTTCTATCACAAATCACAAAGCGGTGAGGCGTCAAATCACAAAGCAGACGAAGCAACCATCATTTCACTCTTAGCTGACTCCGCTTCTCCATCGTCTTCTTGAGAAACCATCTCACCCCACTAGTACTCCTAGTAGTACTAGTAAAGGACTTCTGGATGCAAATAAAGCGGTTGTCTCGGCTTGCGGTGGCACTTGCGAGCGACTTACGTGGTCTCCCTCAATGGTGTTCTCCGTCGAGCGCGCCCGCCAAACCACCAAAAAAAGATATCGTCGATGTCACGCAATGGGAAGGAAGTCAAATATAGTTACTACCTCCATTTTTTTTGTACACAAGGCCAGTATATCAAAATTACAATTTGCAAAGGGCCACTAACACTAATCGACGCAAAATTGATGGGGTTAGCAACCAAGGACATTAATATCCCTGCATGCATGCGGAAGTGAGAAGGTTGGTTTGCATGCGCTGCATTAATCAAGCGATGAAGAGTGAGATGGTTAGCTCTTTGGTCTTTGGAGAAAAAATGCATTAATTGACACGTGAAGCGAGTTTGTATCGATTAAATCCTGAAGGAAAACCCGCCTTTCTTTTTAACACTAGTACTCCTAATGCGTGCGTACTTATCCTGTTTGGGTCTAGGCCTTGCATTGCCAAACTTCGCCACACATTTTGCCAAGCTTGCCTAAAGTTTTCAAAATGAGAAGGAGGTACACTTGCGCCTGCGGCTGTGTGATCGCACCGCACCCTCTGCAGTCGCTCCTGCAGCGTGGTGGCGCCGCACCCTCACCACGATCGCTCCTGCGCGCAAACCCAACCAAGGGAGCGCACCCTCAACGACCGTGTTGTCGCATGTGAACAAACCAAACTCAGCCATCCTATCGCTGACACATAATTTTCGTTCATAGAGTATGTTTATCCAACGCATGTTGGGGAGTATCCGTCTGGCCCGTGCGGTGATGCATTGGGGAAGAAGAAGAGGTGAGGAAGAAGGAAAGAAGGGTTAGGAGGCGTGGGATATTCATCCAACACGCTGAAATGGTAGACTGACCCAAGTCAGGCGACTTGCATAACAAATATATGTTTTTACAGCAAAAGATCCATAAAAACAACAACATAAAGAAAAACTATCACTACTTTCGCGGAAAAAGGCGGCCTCGTCGTCTTTGGCTGCCGGCCTTGAACCAGCCGTCGCTGCCGGCGTGTGTCTCCGCACCATGGTTGTCCTCGGCCTCGAGCTACTCGTTCAAGCGAAGCGTCTGGGCGCTTCTGCGGGCGAGCACAGCCAGTTCAAGTCGAGGGCGTCCGGTTCCGCTGCGGGAGGCCTTGATGGCAGCGCGCTCCGCGTCGGTCGAGCCTCGCCGCCCGGTTCAAGTCTAGGGCGTCCGGTTCCGCTGCGGGAGGCGTCGATGAGAGCATCCAGCGCGCTCTGTGTCGGTCGAGCCTCTGCCGCCCGGTTCAAGTCCGGGCGTCCGGTTCCGCTGCGGGAGGCCTTGATGGCAGCGGCATCCGCGCTCCGCCTCAAGTTGAGCCTCGCCGCCCGGTTCACATCCGACATCCGGTTCCGCTGCGGGAGAGCCTCGATGGCAGCGGCATCGCAGCGCTCCGCGTCGAGTTGAGCCTCTGCCTCCGGTCCTCCTTTAGTATCGCCATGTTGAACCGCTGGTCCGCTTTGCACCATGGGGGACTCGGGGCTTGACCGAAGTCGGCGTCCATCGTCTCATACCCATCGGGGGCCTTACGCGCGCGACCTCCGCCATGAACATTGGATCGGCTTCCTCCTCCTCGTAGCTTGGCTCCGAGAGAACTTCGAGGATTGGCCGCCCAAAGCGAGCTTGGGAGCGGAGTGCAGTGGCGCCGACCGCCGCCGCGATTTCTGCTGGCGCTCGGCGTCGACATCTTGTAGTAAGTGATCTTCGGCGCACCATGGCTTCCGGCGAACTAGGGGCGCTTGATGCGGGCTAGGGGATCGAAAGGTGGGGAATGGGCTGGAGATTTGGTGTGGTTTTAGGGTAGTGGTTGGCGTGGGCGACAGCGATGGTTACGGTGTGAATAGTGGTTCGGTGACGACCGGTCAATCGGTTTTGTTGTACATCGCTCTTGTCGCGTTCGCGTTGCAGCCCGGCATGCTGGACCCTCCGTTGCTCACCGAATGGAACACGCCGTCTTGCGTTTTCGCTCGCTTGTGGGACCGCGGTTGAGAGCAAACCGGCGTCCTCCCCTCCCCGCCCGCGTCATTTATTATACCACCACTCCCTCCGTTTTATGCGGAGTAAATAAAAACAGAGGGAGTATACTAGGGATGAGGATCCTGGCGTGGCGAACCCATTGAGTAAGCGACATGCGGGGCCTAGCAAGCATGGGGTCCGCCGATAAGTGACGAAAGGGAGGGTAAGCAGGGATACCTCGTCATAGGATCCACTTCCACTATACTACTTTGACCAAATGTTAGAGTAATAATATATGACATGCAACTTACACAAATGTTAGAGTAATAATATATGACATGCAACTTACACAAAGCATCTGAGGGTCTAATCGTTATTGAGGCTAACTTTGACCAAATGTTAGAGTAATAATATATGACATGCAACTTACACAAAGCATACGGTAAAATTAGTATGTGAAAGGAGTTTCAATGATATAATTTTCATTATACATCTCATGTACTATTAATCTTGTCAATAGTCAAATTGGAAACCATCTAAGTACAAATCTAGAATGCGTCTGAATCTAACAATATTGATTGGGCGTTGTTGAATGTTGATACCTTTTCTTTTTATCAAAGTAGAGATACTTTGACTACACATAAAACTTATATGTAAACTAGAAAGGATAGGAGGGAGTATATTGTACATTCAAAAACGAAACGAACATTGAATACACTTTATATTTGATTTGCGGATGCTATGATCACCGGTTCAAAATTTTGAATCCGCCTTAGGTATCACATGCCCCCACTCGTTCCCTCTCGATTTCATCTCGGGGTCCGGAGATCTATTGAAAGAGGACTAGGGTGGGTACGTGCGAATGATACTCGATGGAATGTTCAAATGAGGCATGCGGGAGGATGGACTCGACTGGAGGGCGACATGATCGATGGAGAAGAGGGTTGGAGAGGAATGAGAAATAAGCAAACGCCACATGATTATACTTGAACAACTCAAATAAACAATAAGTTGTCTCGCTTGGCCTACATAGTGAAAGGCCTAATGCATAGCGAACCAACGGCCTTTCGAATATGGCGGGAAAACAGAAACCAACATGTGGGGCACACCCGTCGGAGCGATGTAGCGCAGACTAGTCCAATGGAGGAGCTGGCCCACGACCTCCTCGCCACGACAACCGTTCATGTGGGTCGTTGGGGCCAACAACGAGGCGCAGCTCAGCACCGCCTCTGGACACGGCGTCTGCGGTGGCGACACGCTCATATCGTCGCTGAACACGGTCGGTTTAGTGTGCGAGGGTGGCGTTAGTGTTGTGGCACGACCAGCGGTATGTTTGGTTTGTGCCCAAGGTTGCCCCATCAAAGCATTGGGTAGCCAAAATTTTGGTTGAGGTATTGGTTGCCCATGATTTGGCCGACATTGGCAAGAAAAATGAACTAGAGTTGGCTAGAGTTCATTGGCATGCCAAAGAAATGGCAACCATCAAACAAAGACCAATCTTTGGGTCATGACCAAAATTTTGGTTGAGGTATTGGTTGCCCATGATTTGGCCGACATTGGCAAGAAAAATGAACTAGAGTTGGCTAGAGTTCATTGGCATGCCAAAAAATGGCAACCATCAAACAAAGACCAATCTTTGGGTCATGACCAAAATTTTGGTAAGGTGCACTTTGGCCACAATCCAAACACACCCCAACACCGGCTCGTCGAGGATGCAGGCGCCGCGACAGCGTCCGCGGAGTGGTGTGGCAGCGACCAACTGCATCCTCTGGACCTGAGACCATGTCGGGTCGTCTTGCTTTTCAATGACATGCGGGGATCGCATGTGAGCAAAGGCATCTCCAAGCGTTGCCATGACCGCGGTGACTACTGGCACACAAAACCCTCGTCCCTCGCGCCATCGGCGTGCGTTCCAACCGGCGACAGCTGCCGCATTCATGCCGTCCGTTCGTATGTAAATCGTTAAGAGGCTTGGTGCGAGGAACCAACTCCGGCGACTTAATGATGCACCGGACGCTTGGCCTCACGGAATCGCTACTTAAGCGGCAGCGCCAGCTAACCTCCACACCATAATGCGCCGTCCTCCTACGGCACCACATCCGCCATGACCGCAAGTCACGAATGCTCTGCGGAAGCTTGTCTTCGGGGATGAATCTAAAGTCGCCGCCCTCGCTCAAGTCGCCTCTCGGGACACAATAGCGGCGTGGCAGCGAGACAGCGACCGCTGGCGGTAGCCATCTTGGGCGACGGCGGCGAAGCACCGTCGACCCGCGTCCTACTTGCCGCCGTCAACGTCCGGCACCGCCGAGTCGAGGGACTCCTCCGAGATGAGTAGGGCATGGGGCGGCAGGGCATGGTGTGCCAACTGGCGGTCTGTATCCGTGTTCTACTCTTCTCGCCGGAACCGCACCTTCACTTCACGGGTCTTGAACCCGCCCCATACATAGAATCACAAATGGAGGGCGTCGGTCACCGCCATAGAATAGGTTTAGGGTCGGGTTTCTTTTATTTTTTTGTCCTATAAAAGTTGGAAATGTAATGAAAATCTGCCGTGTTTGCATTAATCTCGGACGGTGTATATGAGCTTTGACAATAATATACATATTGTAGGAGTACTAGCAAGATGCCCGTGCGTTGCGGAAGATCAAGATCTTGTGGGAGAAAAGGATGAGCGAGGAAAGCCTTATCGCAAATGTGGAAGAGTGCGGGTAAATTGTCATAGTTTCCTTCCTATCCGTTAGATATATATCGGACGGCCTATATTGCAGGATGACAGGCACACCATCATCACCAACTCTGCTTTTTATTGAAACGAGACAAATCTAACATGCAGTAAAATAAACACATAGGGTCTATACATACACAAATTACCTTAGGCACTCCAATAGTCGTCCACTACACATTCACGCATTTCACATCTTTCTACATCTCGGGAACCTCTGAAAGGGTTAACGTAAATTGCCTCTCTCTCTCCTCCCTGATTTTCATGGTGGTGGGCCCTCCCTCCCCAATCTACAATCAATAGCTCACCGTTTCACATTCGTTAATTCGTGGCGGGATTACGTAGGTGTAGCATACTCGTCCTAAAAACCCAACTAAGCCAATCTCCCAGCATATCACGGGGAAAAAGACCGGCAGCGCCGTTTAGTCGGGATTACGGATTACTAATAGTATCGATGGATCGCGAAGCAACAATTTTTTTGAGGCGAAGCACCTAGTTTAAAAGGAAAAAAGCGGTACACTCACGGCACTCTGTCGCGATCGCATTGCACCACACACGTTCGGTCCTGCACGGCTCACGCATAAGCGGGCAGCTTGGCTTGCCTCTTCAGCGACACGTGGGACTGCACTTGGAGAAACCGACCATCGCCAAACTTCCCCGCCCACGGCGAAAATCCTACCCCACCCAAAAATTCCCCCAAATCCGATTCAACGCCCTTGATCAACTAGCCAATAATATTCCCCAAACCCCCTCCCCTGTCCCCTCCACTCCATTCGCGCTCGCCAAGCCGCCCTCCCGCCCCGCGCCCGATATGTCGGCCTTGCGGTTCGGCAATCTCTCGCTCCCAGTACACTCTCGTAGGCTGCCGTCCTCTAGCGCGCCGCCACCTCGAGCTACGTTCTTGTGGGCGCCACGGCGGTCAGCGCCGCCCTTCTGGCGGCGTTAGTGTGGAGATGCACGGCGGTCAGCTTCTCCCACAGTACCGCATTCTAGACTAAGGCCCGTTCATGTGGGTGTAGCGCTGAATGTTAGGTGATGGGCGCTATTAATCTCCTTGTTTGCGAAGTAGTTTCTTGTCAATATGCTCTTGCTTAGAAGCTTCCTTGCTGATACGCACTCAATCTGCTTAGCTGAGATGGCATGTCAAGGCCGATTAGTTGCTAAAATATCCTGCCATATATTTATTGTGACGTAGATTGCCATGGTCTAGTAGCCAATCTGTTAGGTGAAATTGCACTACACCGTTTTATACTCGATCTTTGTTGCTGCGATGGCCTTCGATAGTTTGATGGTTGTGTGCTCGGCCTCATTGATTGCTGAAACAGCCTGCCATAATTTGGCACTCAAATCCGTTTGCTGAATTAGCTTTACATATATTTCGTAACTTAGATCTGCTCGTCCAAATATCCTGCCATAGCTTTAGACATCGACCTAGGTAGTTTTTCTGGACTTCATAAAAAAGCATATATGTTTTTCCTGTAATATCTAGTAGAAGAACTAATTTGTATGTCTAACAGATGGACAGGACTTGGTTAACTTCTGCTCGAAGATTCTCCGCTGCATATGTCGAGGGGGTTGAAAACTTCATGAACTTTATCAGAGATGAGTACGATGGTCCAAAATCAGATGTGCTCTGCCCATGTAGCAGTTGGATGAATTCAGTTACAAGACCCCAGTCAAGTGTGCAAAATCATCTACACTTGTATGGGATGTCGGTCACATATACTAGGTGGGTTCATCATGGTGAAGCTGTGAACGTCAATGTTATTGACTACGTGGAAGCAGCAGATCACCATCTTGATCTGCCTAATGCTCATGTGGAAGAGGAGGAGGAGGTGGTGGTGGCGGAGCCAGTGAGTTTGACCAACATTGAAACAATGCTACGAAATGCTCGTGCATTCCATGAACTTTCGCTGCAGAAGAAAAACAGTGGGCCCGCATGTTGGAACAATGCAGCGTTCTGTCACCCGGGAAATAAGCTGTCGGTATTCTCAGCTATGGTCAGCTCTCTTGGTGAAGACATCGGCGGATGACCAACAAATCATTCGATGCGATGTTGGCTGCTTTCATAAATCTTTCCCGAGATCGAGCTGCCACACACCTCTGATAAAATGAAGAATTTCCTTCGTGCGGTTGGAATTGGATATGATATGATCCATGTTTGTAAGAATAATTGTGTTACATTCGGAAGGACTATGCCAACAAGTGAATGCCGAAATGCAAATCATCAAGATGGAAAGATGGCGATCATGTGAAGAGATTCCTTTTTAGAGAAAAGGCAGGCCCGACTTCAAATTAATGAAGCCATCAACTGGCTAGGATACAAGAGTCTTGATACAAAGAAAGCTTGAAGAAAAGCTGAAAGATAAAAGGCGGCGTGCGCATTCTGAGCTAAAGCGAGCAATGGCGAGCGGGGCACCACCACAGCAAAAACAGGATCAAAGCTAGAAGAACTCTCATAAGCTAGAACAGTGAACAGCTGCAATCGATAGACTACACAAGTGGAGGCCGAGAGGACCCGGGCTGCATGGAGAAAGCATGGCTCAGATCTGGCCGCCCAGAGCCTTGCGGAGGAGATCCAATCGCCCCTACGTCGAACCATGCCACAACCATGAGCGCCGATCCACGAGGCGGTTGCCCGAGCCGAACAAGATGAAGAGCAGCTGAAGGATTGTAGGGGCCACCTCGTCACCACCATAGCCGCCATCCCGAGGCGAGAACAACGCGCGCCACCAAGCACCTTTCATAAGACCACAACCTCGCCCTCCCTTGAACAAGCGCCTCAAGGAGGATCGAGGCATCACAGCGCCACCGCCGTTCGGCCAGCAAGGCCAAGGCTTTCGCTCGGGATCGTGGGAGAGGAAGGAGGTGGCGAAAAAGCCGACACGCCTCGGGAGGAGATCGACACCAGTGCCGCCGTCGTCGGAGGTCGGCGGGTGGTCGACGGGGTTTCCCGTTCTAGGATGGCCACCACCCACCCTCATGTGCGAGATCGGCAGCCGGAGTCTGGCCCAGATCGGTCGAGAGACCACGGCGGAAGGAGAGGGGAAGCAACCAGCCAGGCCAGTGGCGCATCCGCGGCAGCAGCGAGCCTCCCATGCCGCCCGCCCACCGGCCAATGGGAATGACCGCCAGCAGATGGCGCCATCCGCGGAGACGAGATCGGCGCCGCCCTCATGTCGGGGCCGCCACCACGAGATCAACGCCCCTGGTGTGAGCAGTGAAACCTCGCCGCCACCTTCACGGCGTGCCGTGGCGCCTCAGTGGCGTGAGGCGGGAAAGGGAGGAGGGAGCGGTGAGGCTAGGGTTATGTCGCTCTCGGGTCACCGTGAGAACTCTGCGAAAGATGGGGGGTTGAAGGATTCCTCATAATGTTACGAGACATTTTCCAATTACACCAAGATTGAGAGGTTGTTTCATGATCTTTGAAACAGAGAGGATGTCTTGTGGCATTCTAGGAACCGAGAATCAGATCAGAATGTAATGAGCCATCCATCTCATGGTAGTGAGTGGAAAAGCTTCAATGATAAACACAAAGAGTTTCTTCTTGACACAAGAAACATTAGTCTTGGCTTAGCGGATGGATTTAACCCACTTGGCCACGAGGCGCCACATATAGCGTGGCGGTTAGCATATCCTTACAACATGCCTCCAAATGTACGCACAAAGAATCAAACTACATGATGGCCTTGCTCATCCTAGGTCCAAAAAGTCACAGAAAGGATTTTGATTTATTCATGGAGCCTCTTGTGGAGGAACTTCAACACTATGGAAGGTGTTCTCACTCGGGACCTATATAGCAGCCCACAGCTGATTTCTTTACGCATCTGTTATAATTTGGTGCATCCATGATTATCCGGCTTTGGGCACTATGTCGAGGTGAATGACACATGGTTACAATGCATGTGTTAAGCTATGACGAGAATCATTTGTCATATGCAATACTAACAAGATCTGTTACATTGGACACCGCCATTTCCTTGCCAAGGACAAGCCGCATCCTAGAAAATACCGAAGACATGTGTTCAATGCAAAGCATGAAAACCGTGATCGCCAAAGAGGCTCACCGCCGATGAGTTGCAAGTGGAATTAGAAGGTCGGGCTTATTACACGAAACCATCACGGTAATGGTAGAGGAAAAGGAAGTGTGGCAGGGTAGAAAGAGATTAGTGTTTACCCGGAGTCCACTTTGTGGGACTTGGAGTATTGGAAAGATTTGGATCTGCGGCATAATCTTGATGTGATGCACATCGAGAAAAATATATGACGACATTATCGGCACACTTCTTAATATTGAAGGCAAGGCGAAAGATACCTTAAAATCTAGGATTGATTTGACACACAGGTATCGAGAAAAGGATTTGCGGGTGCAAGATGAAGGTAAACCACGGGATATGGCACCAGGTGTATGCGTCTTGGACAAGGTAAAAAGAAAAAGAATTCTGTGAGGTCTGTCGTGTGAGATTCCCACATGGATTTGCTTCCAACCCTAAAAGGAGAGTCGGTCTGAGATGGAAATAAGGTACAAGGGTTGAAAACTCATGACTGCCACGTCCTACTTCAAAGGTTTTACTGTTATCCATAGAGGATTGGGCATACGACATATCTGAGCAGTTGCAGAGTTGGGACAATTCTTGAGGAACTCTGTAGTAGGAATATCGGGATAGATGCTTTGGGCGTCTTAGAGACAAGATACCAACTATCCTATGCGACCTTGGGAAGATATATCCTCCACCCTTCTTTGATGTGATGGTGCATTTGGCTGTTCATCTACGATGAGGCACTACTTAGAGGTCCAATACAGTATGGCTGGATGTACCCTATTGAAAGCGGCTAGGCACTTTCAAGGGCTATGTTAGAAACGAGCTAGACCAGGGTTCCATTGCGGAGGCCTACATTGCTACTGAAGTGTTGACATTCTGCTCAAAATACATTGAAATAGTTGATCAGCTTAGCAAGAGGTGGGTGAAGACAATCCGGGCTCAATGTTTTCGATTATTACATTAGGAGTTCTGAGGAAGAGTCGACAAGAGGACAAACCTAAATATTTGGACAAAATGGTTTGGTATGTGTTGAATAAGCATCACGAGATACTACCTTATATCAAGTAAGTGCGATCTTGCAGCTTATACATCGTAATCTACTAAACTTGCAGCACATTCTTATATATTTAGATGTTTGCCTGATCACTATGTTGTGCAGCATCTACAAAGAGGATTCTGCATAAAATCCAGAAACATTGACAAACTGGTTATGGCAGGATTTGCGAAATGGTTCAAGAACCATGTAAGCTTTTGAAGTGCTTTGTCAGTTTTTTAATATATTGAGTACATAAGATGATCAGCTTGTCTATTTTCTAACCATAGGTTAAGAAGATGCGGGAGGATGGGCAGGCAGTTGATGATGCCCTTTACTCACTAGCAATGGGTCACGATACTCGGGTAAGACATTATGAATCTTGCGTTGTTGGAGATGTGCGCTACAACACCCTTACCTGCGAAGACGAAGGCGGGAAGACACAAAACAGTGCCATCATGAGCATGGATCGTATGACAAAGTGACAACTGAAATGTATGCTAACATACAGACATTGTTCGATTCGATATATCTCGATTTGAGGATCATCGGTGTGTGGTTACTGTTGTGTGTCGTTGGTATAACCTGTTTTCGGGATCACAAAACCGAGAGGTGATGATTATTTCAAATCCATCAATGTCAAAGGCGTACTAGACCAACGAGCCTTTTATTTTGGCAAATCAAGCAACACAGATATTTTTCTTGGAAGACACATTTGCGTAGTAATGGTGGAGAGTATTGCAAAGGTTTGAGCGGAGAATTCATTTAATGAAGTTGCACAACAAGATGATGCTTACTTTGCTCACGATGTACAAGATAACATAGATGTTCCTAATATCTTTGAGAACCATCACGTCAATGGCCTTGCGAAAAGATTGCCTGTCGTGTTGTGGACATACAAGAGTTGATCAAGAAGAAGCCAGCGTTCGAGGGCGTTGAGCGAAGAAGAAGATGACACCATGGGGAATTACGATTCAGATGATACACATGGCGAAGATGTTGATCTGCTGCTGCGGATGATGATTACATTGCTTTTGTCGTATTTGCTGTCGGAAGGCGTTTTTATCTACTATGTGAAATTGTGTTTGCTATGACAAGCTGAAACCTGATGAACATGTTGTTTAGTATTTTCTTGTGAGAACATCACTTGTTATGTATGCTGATTTGTGTTTGGTGATTGTATGACAACTAAAACATGATGACATTGTTGTTTAGTTGTACTCATATTTGGCTGTGAAACTTGAATTTGATGACATAGTTTCTTGGTGGACTGCAATTTGCTCGGCGTCTTGAATGAGAACAAAGCTGACCCGCGGGGCCTCTGCTATTATTTATTTATATGAGCAAAGGGATACCCCTGATTTCCGTTAATAGAAATCATTAGATGTTCACAACACTCATGACTGCTACATGTTTCATTCATTACTAGTTTGACCAAAGTGCTCATGTAAGTAGCCGAGAATACATCACGAGTGCTACATACTTTGCAAATAAAGAGACAATCATCCTCTGAGCACATCGATTTTGCCCATTATCTTCACAAGCTCTTTCATCTCCTCATTGTTGTCAAGGCCGTTTAGCAGCTGTTGTAGCCATGATCAAAAGAACTGCATCTTTAACCTACTGCTGCATCTTCCTCTTCTGCCGTTCCTTGATTACTTGTCCAACACCCCAACCTGCTGGTATTGGGATTCCTCGGCTAACCAAATAATCAGCGTGGTTGCATTCCCACATCGACAACTTCCGAAATACAAATCACACGAATCTTCCCTTTTACGCACGAATCAAATTGGAAGATCATCAACAAACTATTAAAAATCAGCAAGCTGAAAGCAGCGAACAACACTTAAACATATTATTACCCCATGATTCGGGCATTTGTAGAAGACTTCGGCGGGGTTGCGGATTGTGGTTGAGATCGACGGATGACTCTGCGTGATTTGCAGCGGTGGCACACCAGCAGCAGCGGGTTGCTATGAGCAATCGGCTGCGGTGCTTGTGTCTTGGCAGGGGTGTGATGAGACCCACAGGCGATGAATGCGGGTGGCGACTTGGCGCATATCTGGTTGTTGCTGCTTTGAAAGCGGTGGACGAGCAACCAGCGGACATGGTTCTGCGGCGAGCTTACGATGCTAAGCGAGTAAGTAGAAGAGGAGAAGCAAGCGTTGGATATGTCGGTTTCATTACTTGCGAGTAGCATAGCACCATATATAGTCATAGTCTAGGTTTGGATTGAACCAGCTACTACGAGCGTCTTTCTTTTTCTAAAAATCGACAGCGTCTCTTTCTTGGTACACTAGCTTGTTACATCGCCTTCCCAAGTCTTTGATTTTCTTTCCTTTTTTTGCGAGGAAGGAAGGAGGACAAAATTGAGAGTTCACAGGACTCGAACCCAAGACCTCTCGATTGAAAACCAAGGGTGCTAGTCACTTATGTGGAGAGCGTTCCTGTGAGGAGGGCGGCAGAATGAGCGCATTTTCCTGCAGATTTCTTCCTATATATAAAAAGTATGCTACTTGGTGTCCGCTTAGTCAACAAGCGATTGTGCCAACCTTGACCGTTGGATTGACATTCAACGTCTGTCGCGTTTCTTGATCTCTTCTTCCTCGAGCCGCCAAAGCCAAACCCGGCGCCGTGGACCGCCTCTCCGCCTCCACGGTGGCTGTGATCTTCCCGGCTCCTGTTCATTCCGTCGAGGCCTCACCATCGTCCTCTGCCTTGGTTACGCTCGCCTTGGCTCGCCCCTCGGTGTTGTCAACATGGTCAACAACCGAGAGGAATAAGGAGATATTGTACATGGTGAGGATGACATTAGGGACCTAGCGATCTTGATAATTTTTTGGGGACGGAGAAGGGTATCAAGCTGGGTTGTGCGGGACCCGTGGCCCGTCTAGCCGAACTTTTATTTCATATGTTTAGTACATGACCAGCCAGTTTGTTTTCCTTTACGAAAATGGCTAGCCAGCTATTTTGTTTTTGAGAATAACCAACGTAGGCCTACTTGCTTTCTCGCCCTCGGGCGGAAATCTTTCAAGGCGAGGAGGATGCATTTTGCCCAGAAAATGGGCTATAAGTAATAAGAAATGGGCTATAAGTAATAATAAATGGGTTGTAAAATGAAAAAATACAGCAAACAGGCAATTAGTTCCAAAATACTTTTTCTCTTTCGGATTTTGATATTTTAAATTTCATTGTTTTTGTCGGGTAAAATTCATTGAATTTAAATTAAGGTATATTTAGATTTAAAATTAATTTGAATCTGGCTAGAAATTTGGGCTGTATGCTGTTTGGGACAGATTTGGAGGCTGACTTGTGGGTCTACTAGGTTGGCGTGTACTTTGGCTTTGTCAACTTAGTCCACAAGCGATTCTAGCAGCGATGACCGTTGGATGTTAATCCAGCGGCCGTCTTCTTCTTCAATATCGATCTTCTTGCTCCGGCCGCCCAAACCAGCTCGGTGGGACTGCTGCTCCGCCTCCGTGGCGGCTGTCTTTGCCTTACAGAGCACGCCCACCCTACTTCATTGCTGGCAGGCCATTCCTCTACTCACCCACCTCCTGTTATTTTCTGGCGGCGGTCGGACGATAAACCCTCGTACTCCCCACGCGTGAGCAACCATTCCGAGTCTTCCCGGCTCCGTGTCGTTCCCATCCTAGGCCTCGTCGTCGTCCACCGCCATGGTGCTCTCGGCGGCCTGGTCAACGTCAGTCAGCGAGCGACATCCATCGGCGATGACTATGCGTGCAAAATGATGATTCCTCCACCTAACAGCTGGGACCCACCGGAAGGGCCTCTGTATTTCGCGAAAAAAGCATTCCCCCGCTGACATGTCGGACCCACCAGCTATATCTTTGCAAGCAAGGAAGTGCCTCCTTATTACGCACAAAAAATGAATACCCCCCTGCTAGCTGGGACCCACCATAGTGGGAGGATGACTTGTGGGCCAACTAAGTTGACAGGGATGGAGGGCTTTGTCAACTTAGTCAATATGAACGATTCTAGCTCGGTGACCGTCGATGTCCATCCAAGCCATAGTGCTTCTTCAACCTCTGGTCTTCTTGCTCCGGCCGCCCAAAGCAGCGCCCGGTCGTGCCGCATGCTCCAGCCTCCGTGGCGGCTGTGCTGCCGCGGAGCCTCACCGCCCCTACCATTCCCACATTGTCCAGGGCCTGCGGCGGCGGCAGCCTCACACCGCAGCCGAACGGTGAACCCTCGTACTCCTCTCGCGGGCTTCCTTGCCCGCGTCTTCCCCGACTCCGCGTCGTCCCTTCCTAGGCCTCGCTGCTCGTCCACCATCGTGGTGCTCTCGGCGGTGACCTGGTCAGCGTGGTCAGGCGACTTCCATCGGACATGGGTGTCACGTGGAAGGTGACATTGGGTCGACCCAGTCGCAACAAGGAAGTTCATCCTTATTACGCGGAAAGAATGATTCCTCCACGGCGGCTGGGACCAACGGGACGGGCCCTTTGTATTTTGCGGAAAAATGTTTCCCCACATTGCTGGGACCCCTGGCTTCATCTTAACGCGCAAGGAAGTGCGTCCGGGCAAAAAATGATTACGCCCCACATTGCTGGGACCCACAGCTACACCTTCATGCGCAAGGAAGTGCGTCCGGGCAAAAAAGCGATTAGCCCCCTAGCTGCTGGGACCCATCGTCTACATCTTCCACGCATAAGGAAGTGCGTCCGGGCCAAAAAAAAACGATTAAGCCCCACATTGCTGAGACCCACCGGCTACATCTTGCGAGCAAGGAAGTGCACGATAATCGGGACCCACGGTCGAGCGTCACGTGGCGTTGTCATTCTGGTCGTGACGATATGCGTACATCTTGGTCGATGTAAGCGGCGCCGCGTGTCGTAGTAAGCGCGTACGTAGCATGTACTGCGTCGTCTGGCGGCTGGGGTGCAAGAAAAGAAAATCTGACCCGCATATGTGTACATCTGGTGAGGTCTCGAACGCCTACTCGCGCGCATCGTCTGGCGAGGCTGCGTTGACATGGCTGGGTCGGAGCGGAGAAACAACATCGTCGTCGTGTTCATGGGGAGAGCAGCGGAATGCGTCGTGTTCATGGGAGAGCAGCGGAATGCGTCGTGTTCGCCGGGAGAGCAGCAGGCAGCGTGGGAGCCAACCGGGTGGGTCGGAGCGGAATGCGTGGTCGTGTTCGCCGGGAGGCTTGGATGGAACGGTGATGGAAGCGAGGCTGGCGTACCTCGGAAACGGAGAAGCGGCCTTGTGTTCGGCCGGTACGTTAAAGCAGGATCCTGTTTATCGGGAGGAGTGCGGCGTACCGCAAAAGCAGGCGAAGCGGACCTCCTACGGTCGAAAGCAGGGGTCTGATGATCGGGAGGGTGTGGCGTACATAAGCAGACAACGGACCTCCTACGGTCGAAGCAGGTCTGTTCATCGGGAGGGTGTGGCGTGCCGCAGGAGCAGGACTCCACAGGATCTTGATTCGTCTCCACCGTCGACCTCCTCCGGCCTCCACGGGCTACCGTCGACCTCCTCCGGCCTCCACGGGCTCTGTTCATCCAGCCCCCCACGCGCTACTCCACGGCTCTTGTTCAACCACCCCTCCACCATCTACTGTTCATCCAGCCCTCCACACCACGGGGTCCTGTTCAACCACCCCTCCACGAGCACCCCTCCATCGTCTATTGTTCATCCAGCCCTACACAACACGGGGTCCTGTTCATCCACCCCTCCACGGGCACCCCCTCCACCGTCTACTATTCATCCAGCCCTCCACCCCACCACGGGTCCTGTTCATCCGAGAAACAGCGCCACCGCTCCTGTTCATCCACCCCCCCCATAACACTCCTTGTTCATCCAGGCAGCATCGATCGGCTTCAATTAGCGGCGATGGCGAAGAATCGCTCGTCGGGTTCGATTAACAGACCATCGATCGATCGCTCGGGTTCGATGAGCGTAGCCTGCGGTGCAATCGCTCGGGTTGATTAGAGCCCAACGCGTCGCTTGGGTTCGATTAGAGCCAATGCCTACGCACACCGCAGCGTCACGTGTATGAGAAAGCGTGCATCGCTCGGCCCCGACCTCCCCCGTGGTAGGAACTCCCGAAATTTTCCTCGCCGTCGCTTCTATCACGGTTTTTCCGTCATGGGCGGCCAAAGAATGTCATGCAGCTGCGTCTACGGCCCGCCAGGGCGAAAAGCCCATTTTCGGTCATGATTTTTGTCATAGACATAGGAGCCCACCACATCTATGATGATACGGGTTTTGTCACAATTATCGTCATAGAAGTGTCATATGTATGACAGGAAAAAAATTCGTTCGACCCAAAATGTCACGGATGTGTCTTTTTTTGTAGTGAATCCACCCACCCACCCGGATATAAGCGATCTTTCCCACATTAGGCAAGAGCCCGAAGCGATACATCATTATCGGGCGATTCCTCCTTGTAATGAACAAGGTCAAAAGGCATCGCATGAGGAAGGCGCAATCTCATTTTTACTGCAATAATTGCGGACAAGGGAATCATTAACACCATAAGTCACTGCGACATAACTGCGCTTTGCTGACTTAGCGGCCATAGTCTGAAATCTTGTGCGATGGAAAGTGCACAGGAAAGCGAAACAACATGCAGGATAATCCGGCTACGACTAAACAC
>JAHIAM010002866.1:0-41688 GCA_021605205.1 Aegilops longissima
AGATTCCACAAGACTTGGCGATCAAGACAAGGACTCCTCCCCACCGGTATATTCGGCTAGGACTATTGTTATCCTAGGCCTCGGTGCATTATATAAACCGAGGCCAGGCTAGTCGATAGAGATATACAACAATCATACCATAGGCTAGCTTTTAGGGTTTAGCCTCTTTGATCTCGTGGTAGATCTACTCTTGCAACACACATCATCAATATTAATCAAGCGGGGCGTGGGTTTTACCTCCATCAAGAGGGCTGAACACTGGGTAAAACATCGTGTCCCTTGTCTCCTGTTACCATCCGCCTAGGCGCAGTTCGGGACCCCCTACCGAGATCCGCGGTTTGACACCGACATTGGTGCTTTCATTGAGAGCTCCGCGTGTGTTCGGCAAAAGGTCGATGGCTCGCTGCAGATCAGCTGCGACTTGGCATCTTAGTCATCAGCTCATTGGTCACCTTGGTTTGACCAAGGACTGCGCCCTACCTCCGATCGTCATGTTGGATGAGGGCCTTCATCAACATCAACTCCGATCTCTATCAAGATCATGGAGGAATCATCGAGGGCCGGGGCTCGCGTCAACATTGCCCTCGAGGCGACCGTACTATTTTTACGGACAGCGGACTTGTCGCTGCCACCGCCTCCTCAGCGTCGTTTTAATGATTGCTTGATGGAGTTGTGCGAATTGAGTCTACAACTACTGGAAAATTTCGTCGAGTTACGATGGAGGAATCTCGGCAATCTCCGATATCGGAGCCGCATTGAATCCGGACGAGAATCGGACGAGTTTAGGGCGTGGTGTCCAGATTCTAGCTCGGACTTCCTTTGGAAGATCAACCGTTGATCGGCTGCGAATTCCTCTATCTGCCACCCTCAAAATTTCAGCTCGATCCGACCGTCAAACTCCGGGAACCTTCCGATTAGTGCATCACTTTTGGGATCTGTTTTCTGCATGAAAGCGAATCCGACCGAGTTCTTCTTTTTGTGAGCAGGATTTGGACATCCTTTTGAAGGAAGTTTTATGCGGGGTATTGTGTTTTGTTCCCGAACACATCCCTCTAACTTTAAGATCTTTTGAACATGATCTTCAATATCATCTTTGGTGTCAAACCAGTCGGCAATATTGCTCCACGGCTGCCGACTGCGCTAGACACATCGTCACTTTGTTGAGCGAGCTCAACTTCTTGAATCATCATCTCGGCAAGCGAACAAGAGTCGGCATCGCAAAGGATAAATCATCACCAACATCGCCGCCCCACGGATTACGGAGGCGGGCATTCGGCATCGCCGCCGCGGTCGCTTCATCAAGCGGCATCGACCACGTCACGACCGCATCGGCGGGGCGCACTATTAACTTCTTCAAGCTGGTGTCCATAACGCCGACCTACTTGACATCTCGGCTGGACGGGGCTTCGCCATCTCTTCATCAACCTACTCCGGACAATTCGGCGTCACTAGCCGACCGAGCAATGGGTGCGCGGATCGAGTCCCAATTTTGGGAATCACCTTCCTTGGATTGCTACAACAAATAAACCGGTGCTATTAATCCTAATATTTTATTTGCTTGTTTGGGTTAAGTTTTCAAGGAATTATTACTCTGGTTTGTCCATCATATATACAGGTCTATCAAATGGTGGCGCATTATCGGTGATCGCATGATGGTTGATCGGTTTCGTACATAGTCCGTGACGCCGCATCGAACTTCGAACCGACACAGCAATTCGAACTGCCATGCCTTTACCGCATCACGCCGCCGCCTGCGCCGACATTGACTTTGGCGCGGGCCATATTTCTTTATTACTCACTTTGCATAAATTATTTATTATGCAGCGATTTTTTCTATTATCTCTGTGCACTATTTTTTGTGCACGGGAAAATGATCTAGCGGACTATATCCTTTAGCGTCACCTCGGTGGGCCGGGGCTTCGTCGACACTTCATTACCCCATGCGAGGACTTGGCATCACTCTGCCGTCCTGCATTGCCGTGCTATGTCACAACTTCACGAGTGCGAGCTCTTTGCTCCGCCACCTCGGGACGGCTTGGGGATGGAACCTTATCCTGCATCAAGCTCGGACCGCATCGTCAATACCGAACACATTAACCAGCTAAGTTGCCTTCATGCTCAAAGTTTTAAATTTTTAACTTGTGTTCGGTTCGACCAAGCATTATACTTTTTTGGAAAAAGTTGCTTGTAAAAATTTTCCTTATCGAAACTTTGTTCGCACACACTTGATCGCTACCGCGCTCATTATACACAGGGCTTCTTTACAGAAGCTTGTTAATTCGGACTTTATGCCCAACACATGTGTCACTTCCGCATGTACCTTTATTCACCATTATATGCATCGATATGACTTAAGTTTTGGCCAAGCTGGGTTGCTGGCTCTGTGCTTACCCCTCGTTCCCGATTGTTCGGCTAGGTGGTAAAGGAGCACCTCTGCGATTATTACTGCCGGTCGGCGGATGTGTACCTCGGTGGGTGAAGCCAAAGCTAAGCGTTCTTAAGGAATACTCGGTCGGTGAACTAAAGATGATTTATTACCTATTCATTTACCTGCCCCGGATGTTTTTCTGCTCTTTTTATGATCGGGCATGCACTTTAGGGCATGCCTCCCGAAAAAGAACCCCTAACGGAACTATTCTCCTGGAAGATGTTTCTTACTAACCATGCAATATAACATAACTAGTTGGGCACTTATGCGATAAAGCACTAATCACCCCTCGCCTGGTCTCACGCATGCCCGGTTTTATAACGCGAGGTATTCGGACACCTCCGGACTATTGGGTCCGAGGTTAAGCGAAAAGGTCGCTTCGACAAGCGATCTACAATCCGGCTAGAAGGCATTTTACATGTCACCTTACATTATATAGTCAACTTTTACCCAAGTCACTTGGGGCTCTTATATTTATTTGAGCCGTTTTATACTAAGTGTTTTTCTTCTTAGTCGTTGCAGCGTTTTACTATTATTTATCACTCCTTTTCTAAACCACGAGTGTGCGGTCACTAGCCAGGGAGCCTAATTTCTCTCTCAAAACCGCTAGAGTTTAGTTTTCTAAACGGCCTAACGAGAAAGTACTCCGCCTTGGGATGGGAGGCTGAAGCCGTGGGCTGACTCATGAAGTCTTGAGATAGGATGTGTCATGTTCAAGCGTGAAGCACTTTTTTTCTGAAGTCAATTTTGGATTGGCACGAACACTTGATCTTGTTGGACGTCATGTTTCTTGGCGTTTTTGGTTTCAAGCTTTTGGCACTTTTAACTATTTGTGTGTTTTCAGCACAAGTCTCATGATCTGCAGGACACCTTTAGAATTGACAAAAACATTGTCGGATATTGCTATATATGCATCAGTTTGGAATTGTGTCTTGGTCAATAGTTGGGTTGCCCGGCTCCTCGCTTGCCTCCTACGTTCCGCTTTGTTGGCTAGGTGTGCAAAGGGAGAACCCACTGCGATTGTGCTTCCATTTCGCATGGTCAAGCACCTCGATGGAAAAGCGGCCCAGCTGTCACAATAGGTGTAAACTGGTCAGCGATCCGATGACTATATTAAATAATGGGCCATTCATAACATTGGCGAAGTGTTTCGACTTGACCTCGTATGCGCGAACACTACACAGGGCTAATAACTGGCCTCCCAAACTAAATCCTCAATGTTTTGCTCTTACATTGGAGCTGAGGTTTCATGATCATTCTTAGCATGACAACCCAAAGAAAGGAACCGATAAGCGGGACTATTATCTTTGGAAGACATTTCTTACATTAAGCAGTAATATAACATATCTCTCTGCGTACCTTTGTTTATAAAACCGTATGGCGGATTGCCTTGTTTGTCGTAAATCTTTGCCCTCACAAAGACTTCATAAAGTAGGACAAACACTCCTCGACTCTTGGCGAGGAGGTTAAGCCGATGGTCGGTCAACAAAGTTTTGTACAATGCGGATCCGAGCATTAATGACATAAAGTACTTGGATACATTGAGTCATTACACATAATTTGTGATTTTACTATGGATATTGATCCTTAATTGATTACCCATGCCGCATTAAGGCTCGAGAACTACTAGGCTTGGGCTTATTATTTACAAATATTAAAGGGCACATCAATCCCCGATGCGGTGTTGCCACCCGACCCGATGTCTCGAGGAGCTCTTGCATTACTGTTCTATGCGAGAAAATTTTAAGTGCAATCTGAGTTTCGAGGAGATTTTGATCCTCAGGTTGGTCAGCCGCACCCAACCCGAGTCTCGAGGACTGAAGCACGCCGCTTTTGTGTCGAAGTATTCGCGAGCTAGGACTTGATCCTCGGGCCGATTTGGCAAATCAACTTTGAGTCTCGTGACTCTTGGGATCAGCGGTCTTCGTCATCCTTCAGGTGCATCTCGGGTTTTAACCGATACACACCTTGTGGAGCTCTTGGCTATGTATCTCGGCGAGAGAATAAATTGCACCAATCAAAAATATTGACAAAAATCGGCCCGCATTGGGGTGGTGCACCACCTCGAGCGATCCGGCATAAAGCTCGGACGCTAGTGGCTGGCTCCATAGAGGTAATTCGGCATTAAGCTCGGCTAAACTTCTTCAAACTTCTTTGAACCAAGGTGATTCGACACCTCGGATACGGTGCGGCGTTGGATCTCGGATCTTGTCGGCGTTGGGCTCGGATACATAGTCCGGCGATAGATTTGGGAAGCGATCGGCGTTGGTGCTTTCGGCTGCAAAAGATACCTCGAATGCAGTCGGCGTTAGAGCTCGGACGCAAGAAGACACTGACTCAGGAATAACTTCAAACCGAGGTGTGGCATAAAAATAACGAGGCATTGATAAAGGCGGAAACTTAAAGGGCTCCTCGGATACCCGGCGTATAAACTTCGCCCGAATGCATTTGGCGATCCTCAAATCGAAGATGAGAACATTTGTTGAACCAGTTTTCAAGACCGGCGACCGAAGATGAAGAACAGTTGGAAGAATCGAGGCGTCCCAACGAAGACCGGTTCGGGGGCTCTTGGCGGTGTCTGGACTGGGGGTACTCACCACGTCGTCTCCCGATCAGTTGGATTGGGCGAGGATCCCCATGGCCGTATACTCATGGGCCAGTCCGGACGGTTGCGCATACAAGGAAGATTCCACAAGACTTGGCGATCAAGACAAGGACTCCTCCCCACCGGCGTGTTGGCTAGGACTATTGTTATCCTGGGCCTGCGGTGCATTATATAAACCGAGGCCGGGCTAGTCGATAGAGATATACAACAATCATACCATAGGCTAGCTTCTAGGGTTTAGCCTCTTTGATCTCGTGGTAGATCTACTCTTGTAACACATCATCAATATTAATCAAGCGGGGACGAAGGTTTTACCTCCATCAAGAGGGCGAACCTGGGTAAAACATCGTGTCCCTTGTTTCCTGTTACCATCCGCCTAGATGCGAGTTAGGGACCCCCTACCGAGATCCGCGGTTTGACACCAACACCGGCCAGCGGAAGAAGCCCTACAAAGGAACAATGAGGGATCATCCAGCTTGGACCGCATACTCGATCATCCATGCTAGATACATGGCACCCCAAACAAACTAGCCAATCATACCATGAAGATTGTTGGGTTTTCAATCAAGTTGGCAAGTTAAATGCGGAAACAAAAGGGATAACAAAGTGAGGATGAGGGCGAAGAGACCGGCGGCGAACTTTGGGGGTAGAAGAAATTTCCCCTCAAATCAAAATGGTGAACATGATATCGCTACACATCCCCAAAGGGGCGTGGCGAGCACTCTGGGGCGTCTCTGGCAGTAGAGGCAGTAGCCTTAAAATTTAATCTGTGGTCGTCATTCCAGATCACCTTGATCGTCGAGATCACCCAACCGAGTATCCGCCATGGCGATTCGGCGCCTAGTCCTCGACCCAATCATCGTGGTTCACCTAACACGAGTCCTAATGGATGGTGGTAGCAGCCTCAACCTTCTCTATCACAATACAGTGCGGAAGATGGGTATTAACCCCTCACGAATCAAACCCACAAATACTACCTTTAAAGGAGTCATACCAGGCGTAGAGGCCCGTTGTACGGGCTCAATCACGCTGGAGGTGGTCTTTGGTTCTCCGGATAACTTCCGAAGCGAAGAGTTAATCTTCGATATCGTCCCTTTTCGTAGTGGCTACCACGCACTACTCGGACGAATCGTGTTTGCTAGATTCAACGTGCCACACTATGCTTATCTCAAGCTCAAGGTGCCGGTCCGCAGCGGTGTCATAACAATCAATGGCAACACGAGCGCTCCCTCGAGCGGAGGAGCACACAACCGCCCTAGCGGCGGAGAGTGCAGGCGGCCTTCTCCAGCGAACCATAATCCAGGTAGCCGAGCCCACGGACATCACTAAGAGAGTCGAACCACGGTACAACGGGGCGGTTCAGCTCGTCAAAGCTCGACTAGCAATTGACCTCCGTCCCGATCACGATGAGGAAGTGGCATTACGTGCCCGCGTACATAATATGCACTCAAAATCCCATGGACATGATGGAGGCACAACTAGCTGTGATCCATAGTTGGCTACACGATCCGGACTCACTAGCATCTTTGCTATTTCCTTTTTCTCTTTTTCTTTTCATGTATCTTTTGCAGGGCTCCTCAATGGCACGATTACGATCTGTCAAAGGGCAAGTACACCAGATTGGCACAGAGCAAGGGCATACAGGGGAAGCCCTAGAGGACAATTCAACGACTACTCTACCTGTCTTTCAGTACCCAAATGCAGCTCTCCTCTGGTTTTGGCATGTTAAATAGCCGATTGCTTATTGCATTACTTGTATAAATCGCTTGACGCATGCTTAACTTCTGATGGAAGCAGTTTATGGCCCACGTCAAGGGGCCCCAAATACTACCTCTGCTCTTTTTCTGTTTCTTGTTGCTATTAATTACTTATATCCTCGCACCCGTACACTTTGGTACGTTTCATATTCGCCAGGGGCTTTCTATCGCCCCATAATATGGCAACAAAGTCCGAACACTTCTTATAGATAAGTTCGGCACCCCGAATTTAGCATTATATGCATTGGCTCCGAATCATGTCTTTGGTCAATAGTTGGGTTGCCCGGCTCCTGTGCTTGCTACCCTACGTTTTGCTATATCGGCTAGGGTAGTAAAGGTAGAACTACTGCGATTGTGTCCTGGCCTAGACCAGATGAGCACCTCAGTAGAGAAAGCCAAAAACTGACAGTCATGATGCAGCGAGAGCCAGTCAGCTGTTTGGAGGTCACAATTCGTTGGAGATTTTTTCCGCATTTAGCGAAGGATTGGTACTTCCTGATCAGATGCTGATAGCAGCCTGATTTGTATACCGGGGGCTCCGTCCATGTTTTATTATAAAACTCCTATGGCTAGGTGACGGAGTTTAAGCCGCGTAGTCTGATTGCCTAGTTCGTTGCGCTAAACAACTCCTTCAAGGACCATATAATTGGATCAAGATTGTTTAGATACCATCCCGAACACCTCCGTACTACCTACATGAGGGCAGAAGCCGACGACTGGCCAACCCTCAGATTTAATATAACACGGCCGCACAGGAGGAAACAATCAAAACATAACAAACATTATATTACAACCCGGATTTGTTCTCATCGTACAAGGCAAAAAAACCCGCACTGCGCGGCTGCAAGTCGAGACCCCTCCAGGACATCCGCAAAATACCGCTCGGGTGTGCGGTGCTCCTTGCCCTCCAGCGGACCCGTGGCCACCTCGACGGCGTCCATCTTCGCCCACCACATCTTGCAATGAGCGAAGACCATGCGAGCACCCTCGATACAGACTGATCACTTGACGATGTCTAGCCGCGGACAAGCCTCCACCACCCGCTTCACAAGACCAAAGTAGTTGCTGGGTATCGCCTCGGCTAGCCATAGCCGGATTATTAAGTCCTTCATGGCCAGTCAGGCCACCCTGTGCAGCTCGACCAGCTCTTTCAGCTGATCGGTAAAGGGCAAAGGATGTTCTGGCTCAGCATACTGCGTCCAGAACAGCTTCTTCGTGGAGCTCCCTTCTTTGGCTCAGAAGAACTCCGCCGCATCGGACACGCTGTGTGGTAGATATGCAAAAGCCCCTGGGCAACTCCGAATCCGGGTTAGTAAAAGGTACTTCCTCTCCGCAAACTTGCTTTGCATGTTAAATGCCTTACCCGCTGTGATCTTCTTGGCCTCCTGGATCTCCTGGAGGCGCCCGAGCCTCATGCATGCGGCCTCTGCGCTCTAGCGATCTTTAGTAAGTTCGGTCTCTCGAGCGGCGCTTCGCTCAAAGCCTCACACTTTTCACGCGTCTGGAGCTCTGCTGGATCTCGTCGACCAGGCCTTGAGCTTCTTACGAGCGGCTTGCTGCTGGACAGCCTTCCCCTCGGCTTCAGTCAGGGAATGTTTCAGGGCCTCGACCTCGGTCGCTGCCCCTACACACATTATGACACTCCGGTCAATACTCACCACTTATTCTTTCCAAATACACAGCAAGTCATTACTCACCTTGCTTCTTGTGGAGCTAACTCTTCACCTCGCCGAGCTCGTTCTCGGTCCGGTCCAACCTCTGCTTGATTACGAGACTTGGCGGCATGCGAGTCGCAGTCCCAGCGATGCTGTTTAAACACATCATTAGTCTCCTACAAAGGTTGATCCCTTGTCCGGCCTTTCTTTCCGAACATCGGACAGTGTCTCAGGGGCTACTATCTACATGAGGTTCTCCTCTTTCTACGTCACTTACCTCGAAACATGTCAACAGGTTGCTGCAGGCTTCGTTCAGTCCACTCTTTGTGGACTGAACCTTCTTGATCACCGTACCCATAAGGACACGGTGCTCCTCCTAATGGGCGCCTCGTGGCGCCTCCATCGAATTCTAGTGCCTGGTTGGGCAGGGGCCACCGCCCACCCCCTCCTTGAAAGGCTGCTCTCCCAGTGCAGGAGCCACATGGGTCTCGGGCCGTATCCAGTGCGGGCGAACTGAATCGGCCCTCTTCGCCCGATCTCCATGGGATCTGCTCCCCATGTGTCCCGGCGGAGAGTCTCGCCTCATGGCGCCTCCTGAACACCGTCATGAGCCCCTCACAGCTCGGAGCATTCCTCAGGAGAACACTTGGTGTCGTCCTTGGCCTCGGGGAGCAAGCGGGCGGCGGCGACATGCAGCCATTCTGCGGATCCGCGAACTTGAGATGAGGTTATTTGGCGCTGTCGTGGGCCGGACTACAATAGCACAATTAACCACGTCAAAATGATAAAAAGGATAGGTCGGGTATACTTATGTACAGGAGTCATAGTACTTATGATGCGGCCCGGGGCTTAGTGCGGAGCCGTCGCTCCGGGCTGCTATCAACGTCCCACGCGGTGTCGACCACAGGGGCGCCTTTCCCCTTCTTGGGAGTTCACGCCTCCAGATTCATGGAGGCCCCCTTTTCTTCTCCTTGGGGGGAGGTTTCTTCTCCTCCTCCTCCCCCTCTTCCTCGTCGTCGTCCTCAGGGACGGAGGAATGGGCTTCCTCGTCTTCAGACGTCGCGTTCGAAGTACCCTTGCGACGGGGGCCACTTTTGGCCCCCTTGACCTTCTTCTTGGCCTTCTTCTCCCGCGCCTTATATGGCGCCGGCACCAGCATCTTCGCCACACGTGGGATGATTGGTTCTTCAGGCAACGGAGCCGGACACTGCTTCCCCCTCTCCATCCAATCCTGAGAAAGCAATGATAAAACTCAGACGTCATCCTCGAAACAATTAAGTTGGGGATACGTCAAAAATAACATACCTCGCTGGCGAGGTGTTTACAATCGAGACCATGGTCCGAATCCGTGGCCGACGGTTTCTCGTTGCCCTTAAAGAGCAACTTCCAGGCACCTTTGTGAGTAGTTTCGAAGAGCCTCTCCATGGTTTGGTGCTTCTTCGGATTAAACTCCCACAAAGGGCGCTTCTGCGCTGGCACGGGAGGATCCGACGAACTAGCATCACCTGGATTACATCGACAAGCTTGACGTTCTTGGCTATCATACTCTGAATGCGCGTCTGTAGCGCTATCAGCTCATCGGGCGAACACCAGTCCGGACTCTTCTCGACCCAGGAGGTGAGTCGCATGGGGGCACCGGAGCGGAATTCGGCAGCTGCGGCCTGCTACGTCTTGAGCTTGCGTTGGTTTTCCCCGAAGAGGAGAGGATGATGCAGCAAAGTAGTGTAAGTATTTCCCTCAGTTTTTGAGAACCAAGGTATCAATCCAGTAGGAGGCCACGCGCGAGTCCCTTGTACCTATACAAAACAAATAGCTCCTCGCAACCAACATTAATAGGGGTGGTCAATCCCTTCACGGTCACTTACGATAGCGAGATCTAATAGAGATGATAGATAATATTTTTGGTATTTTTTTGGTATAAAGATGTGTAAGTGCATCTAGCGCCCCTTAGTGATTTTCGTGTATTGAAGACTTATAGGTTAAGGGACTAATGTGTTTATGAGTGTACACAGGTCTATAAGTCTATGATGAGTTTGATATTCTGAGAAAGTCGACCCTAAAAATGAAGTTCTTGTTGAAGACTTTGGTATTCGAAAACTTTACGAAGACTTTGAAAGTGAAGAAATTGGTGTGACCTTGAAGACTTGGTATTCATTTGAGGAACATAAAGCGTGAAGACTTTTGTTTTTGTAGTTTCGTTTTATCTTTCTTGAGTAATAGGAAACAGCGTACTGTTAAAGGGGGCCGAGGAAATACTAAGGAAAAATTTCCATGTGATGCTCAACTCAAAAGCCTACACCTACCAATCCCTTGAGTGAAGCCTTTGGAAATCTCATACAGTTCAGTCAATTTCTTCAATGTGAGAGATGAAGTTCTTATAGTGTTGAGAATTTGTTACATTGAGGAGTTAAAATTCGCTAGTCGGATTGCCTACGATGAGAACATCATATACGAGGAATTTGAGAGTCAAATTTCCGACCGTTCTTTATCTTCTTGCATGACTGTCCCAAAATATCTTATCCACCTAACGGTCATATCATTGAAGGGCATTTATGTGTTATCATGTCGGGCTGCTCCTAGGCTATAAATAGCTGCCCCCTACAACCACTAGCTGGTTGGCTGCTCGAAAGCCCGACACTTGTCATTTGAGAGCAACCCATCCTCAGGGACTTTGGCGAAAATCATCAAGTGAGGAAAACCCAAAACCAAACCCTACAAACCCAAAGTGATTGAGCATCATTGAAGAGATTGATCCTCGTGGATCCGGCGCTTATTACCTTTGAAGACTGTGCTTCTTCAGACGGTTAGGCGTCATGGTCTAAACATCCATGAGGAATTGTGGATCGCCGGTGACCGAGTCTATGAAGGTTTGGAAGTCGCTGAAGACCTACCACAAGTGATTGGGCCGAGTGCATGTGACCTTAGTTCAAGGAGAATCTGGTGAGGACTTGGTGTCTGAGTTGCGTGCTCGTATTTGGGTGTCAGAGACTATGTGTCCTCGAGTTTAAATACTCAACCGCTCCAACCAGACGTACAACTGAGACAATAGTTGGAACTGGTCTACCAAATCATTGTCTTCACCAACCTTACTGGTTCTATTTCCTCAACTCATTCATTTCCTCATTACTGTGTTGAGTGTTTGTTCATATCTGTGTTTGAAGACTTTGAATGAAGACTTTCTCAATTTCCTCAGTTCAATTTCTTCAGTCTGTTTGTCTTCATCTTGTGTTATCCTGTGATTACGCTTTCTGTACTTTGTGCTTGTCTTCATTTCATCATGATGACCATGCCTGTATTATGTTATGCTTACTTCTGAGTACTTATTCCACTGCAGTAGTTCTTTGCTAAGGAATTTCCTCACCGGCAAATTCCTAAGTGAAGAATTCATAAAACTCGCCTATTCACCCCCCTCTAGTCGATATAACGCACTTTCAATTGGTATCAGAGCAAGGTACTCCCTTGTTACGTGTGATTTTAGTTTAACCACGGAGTTTTAGTTATGTGGGCCTTGAGGTATGATCAAGGTCTCGGCTGGGTGTCCTACCTTTGATGGAACAGACTACCCCTACTGGAAGAACAAGATGCGAATGCATCTTGAGGCAATTGACAATGATCTCTGGTACGTTGTGGAAAATGGTGTTCCCTTTGTCTCACCCTCAGTGAATGCTACCGATGTGAAGAGATTCAAGCAACTCGATTCTCAAGCGGAGAATATCATATGTGGCCATCTGAGCAAAGGACAGTATGGAAGAGTGAGTGCTTTGGAAACTGCTAAGCTTATCTGGGATAGGCTGTCCAAAGTAAATGAAGGAGTCTCAACTCAGCGTGACTCTCGAGTTGATGTTCTTCACAATCTCTTCAACTGCTTCAAAAGACTCGACAATGAAAATGTTCAACAAACCTTTGATCGCCTCACTGACATCTCAAATGAGCTTCAAGCGCTTGGTGCCACTGACATCACCGACCATGAGGTGGTGAAGAAATTGTTGAGATCGCTTGATTCCTCATTTGATACTCTAGCACTCATGATAGAAGAACGTGCTCACTACAAGTCACTTGATCCGCTGATATCCTCGAGAGGCTGAATACTCATGAGTTCGACTTCTTTGAAAAGAGATCTCTATGGTTCTAGCTATGGCAAATCCGTGCCACGAAGGCCAAGGCTGTATCTGAATCTGATTGTGAAGGCTACGGTAGTAGCCTCGGTGACCACTGAAGAATTGAGCGAGAGCTAACTTTGCTCGTGAAGAAGTTCGAGAAGTTCTCAAGGCGTGGTCGCTTTGGAAAATCCTCAAGGGCGGTGATTCCTCATCCGATGACTATAAGAAGGCTATGCCACAAATGCAAGAAACCTGGTCACTATATTCAAGATTGTCCTCAGTGGGAAAAGGAATTAAAGAAGAAGAAATACAAGGATTACAGTTCTGATGATGCTAAGAAGAACAAGAAATCGTTAAAACCTTCATCATCAAAATCCTCAAAGTCTTGTCTCACAAGAAGAGAAGCTCCAAGAAGGCTCGGGCATTCATTGGCAAGAAATGGACTCTGAAGCTAAATCGAGGAACATGAGGAAGAGGAGGCATCGGAGAGTGCGAGTCGGTGTGGCGAGTCGGCTCTCGCTACCGCATTAGTCGACAAGTCCATCTTCAACTCTGAAAAACTGACCTCACCAACAAAGTGATGAAGATAATGATGACTACCCTCCACCTATTGCTTCATGGCAAAGGGTGCCAAGGTACTCAAATATACCTCCTCTGAATCTAGTGAGAATGAATCGATGAAGATCTCAAGCCAGCTACTCTAAACTTGCTAAGATTGCTGTAAAACAACAAAGGGCATTTGAAAGGTTCAAAACATGCTAGACAAAAGTGATGATATGTTGGGTGAAGAAATGGATCGCACTAAAGCCCTGTTGAAAATCTTGAGACTTGATCTAGGTTTGACAACCTTCAAGGTCATCATAACACTCTCTTATCGATCATGAGAAGCTTTCTTATGAATTTATTCAAAAGCAAGATCTTGAAGCTAAAGTGAGTTATGAAGATCTTCGAAGGAAAGCGATTCATTATTTGCTCAACAAATCAGCGCTTCTCAGGAAGAATTTGTTCCTCCATGCTTAAAGTGCATTGAATGTGAATCTGCTAAATCTTCACCTGAATGTTCAAATGCTTCAACTGTTACAAATTCTTCACATGCCCCTGCTATCACTAATTCCTCATCTATGGACATTGCTAGTATCACTGACGATGCAGGGCTGAAGGAATTGTACATGACAAGTATGTACAAAATCCTCAAAGGGGATCAGACTCTTTGTGATGTGCTTAAAAAGAAGATCCTCAACAGAAACCCTAGGAAAGAGGGTATTGCCTTTGAGAGGAAACTCAATCTTGATGGAACCATTGTTGAAACCGTTAGCTGGTAGCTTCTCGGTTGGCTCGCGAGTAGGGAATTAATAGGCTAATCGGCAAGTTAATCGGATGATTTACCGGTTTATAAGCTACTCGGTGACCCTAGGAGTAGGGATTAATCGGCAAGTTAACTGGTTAATCGGATGATTTCTTGAACAGGGGATGGAACATATTGGAAGCCTGAGCAGTACCCCAAAACCTCATGGGTTGCTGCAAAGGGACCTCGAGTTGATCCATCTCACTTATCTGCTTTACATGTGAATCTCCTCATTCTTCGATGAGTCATTTGACTCAACTATAAACTGTTCAAAAATCAGAATGGTGAAGTATTTGCTAGATATGTTGGCACTAAGCTGCGAGGAATGGTTCTCATATGAAGAAAATCTGGGTTCCCAAGAAGTACCTTAAAAGTCTTGGTGAATGTCCTCATGACACCACACATGAAGAATAGGAACCCCAGATCAAACTCTTCATATGGACCAAATTCTTCATATGGACCCAAGTCCTCATCTGGACCAAATTCCTCACATGGATCAAATTCCTCAAAAGGATCAAAGTCCTCATATGATTATCATCGTGGTAACAACTCTGTTTCGTAGGGTAGAGCTAAGGGCTATGAATATATGCATTATTCTTCAAACCAATATATTCATAAGTCCTCGAAGAATTTCGCTGCTTATTCATATGCTTACCCTAACCCCTCTTATGTGAAACGAAATGGATTGGCCTCTATGCACCATTCTCATATGGAGCTCATAGAGTGATGAACTCTTTGCCACCCCTTCAGATGTGGGTGGTGAAGAAAAAGAATTAATCTCTTCTGCTGGGTCAGGTCTCGGATGAGCTTTAACATCTGAAGAATTTCTTTGGGGCACGACAAAATTGCTGAAAGGGCCTTGAGGCTAATCATGAAGAAATGAACTTTCATTTCACCGTCCTCATCTTGCTATATCATTTCTTTGCTTGATGAAATTCATCGATGAAATTGATATCATATTCTTCACTAATGAAGTATATGAGATCGTAAGTTGCACTAATTCATCTGCAGGATGATCAACCCAAAGCCAATGAGTGGGTCCTCGATAGTGGATTTACAAATCACATGGCTGGTGACAAGAATCTATTGATGGATGCTCCCTTATCACCGTCACATCTGAAGCATATCATCTTTGCTGACAAAGGCAAAAGTTAGGTATTGGGTCTTGGTAAGGTTGCGATCTCTAAGGACATACACATGGACAAAGTCATGCTTGTTGAGTCTTTAGGATACAACCTCATGTCAGTCTCAATGCTTGTGATCTTGATATGGTTGTTGTCTTTGGAAAGTATCGTTGTGTTGTGATCATGGAAGCTGACAATTCCAAATTCTTCGAAGGCTTTACGAGAGGAGACTTGTATATTGTTGATTTCTCTACAGGACCACAACCAGCTGTGTGCCTACTTGCAAAAGCTTGGAAGGCTGGCTATGGCATCGACGACTTAGTCATGAGCATGAGGAATTTACTGCAGCTTGCAAAGAAGAAGCATGTCATTGGCATTGAAAATGTCAAATTCCTCAAGGATCACTTGTGTGGAGCACTGTGAAGCTGGAAAAATGACCAAGGCCAAGCATCCAGTGAAGACTATCATGACCACTACTCGTCCATTGAATTGCTTCACATGGACCTCTTTGGTCCTAATCATTACTCAGCGAGTCACTAATGATGCATCTCTATATGGATTTGTTATTGTTGATGATTACTCTCGTTACACATGGGTACACATTGTCCTTACAAACATGAAGTGCAGGAAGTCTTCAAGCGATTTTCCTCGAGGGCTTCAACCAACTTTGGTGTGAAGATCAAGCACATCGGGAGTGACAATGGGCTGAGTTCAAGAATTCTGGTCTTGATGACTATCTTAATGAACTTGGTATTACTCATGAGTTATCTGCTCCTTATACTCCTCGGCAAAATGGCGTCGTGGGCGCAAGAACAGAACTCTTGTTGATATGGCTCACACTATGCTTGATGTATACAAAAGCATATCGTCGTTTTTGGATTGATGCAATTGATACGCGTGCTACATCATCAACAGTATATCTTCACAAATTCTTCAAGAAGACTGCCTATGAACTCCTCATGACAAGAAACCCAATGTAAGTTATTTCAAAGTCTTGATTGCCAAATGTTGGATTAGAGATCCTCATCACAATGCCAAATTTGCGAAAGCACATGAAGGTTTATGCTTGGTTACGGAAAGGACTCGCACACCTCTGAGTCTACAACATCGCTCTTCACAAGATTGTTGAAACTATAGATGTGCGATTCGATGAAACTAATGGCTGCAAAGAGAGCACCTACCTTACTGTGATAGATGAACCAGCACTGAGGAATCTATCAAGTTCAAGGCAACTAAGGATGTCATTCCTACTGAAGAATCTGCTGAAGAATTCATTCCTGAACACGAAGAACGTCGAGCTGATGCACCTGAATATAATACTGAAGAAAATGGTGCTGAAGAAAATGCTGATCAAATTCCTCGACGACAACCAGCTCATCCTCGTGTTGCAAAAGAAGTGCAAGTTGACAAGATCATCGATGACACTGAAGCACCATGTCCTCTCACACGCTCAAAAGCTTCACATTTATCTAACTTTTGTGGGCACTTTGCTTTTGTCTCTATCACAGAGCCCACTAAGGTAGATGAAGCATTTCTGGAGCCTGAGTGGATTCAGGCTATGCAAGAAGAATTACATCAGTTCGAGCTCAACAATATGCAGGAACTTGTCAAGCGTCAGAACCTACATAAGCATAATATCATTGGCACAAAGTGGATCTACCGCAACAAGCAAGATGAAAATGGCCTTGTGGTGAGGAATAAGGCACGACTTGTAGCTCAAGGCTACACAGGTTGAAGGAATTGATTTCGATGAAACTTTTGCACTGTTGCTAGACTTGAGGCTATTTGCATATTACTTGCTTATGCTAACCATCATAATATCACTTTATATCAAATGGATGTGAAAAGTGCATTCCTCAATGGTAAGCTTGAGGAAGAAGTATCGTTGCTCAACCCCAAGTTTGAAGATCCAAGAATCGACAAAGTCTTGAGACTCAACAAGGCCCTCTATGGCCTCAAGCAGGGCCCTCGGCGTGGTATGATACTTTGAAGGAATTCTTCGTGAAGAATGGCTTCACACCGGTTCACTCGACCCTACTCTCTTTACTAAATCTTATGATGGTGAACTGTTTGTGTGCCAAATATATGTTGATGATATTATCTTTGGTTTGTCTTGACCAACGTTATAGTGATGAATTTGCCTATATGATGAGTGAAGAATATCAAATGTCTATGATGGGAGAGTTGAAATTCTTCTTAGGTCTTCAAATTCATCAACAACACAATGGCATATTCATATCGAGGAGAAATACCTCAAATATGTTACGAGGAAATTCGGCATGCAAGATTGCAAAGCGTCAAAATTCCTATGCCCACAAATGGCCATCTATGCTTGATGAAAATGGTATTGACTTGATCACAAGGTATACCGCTCCATGGTTGGTTCTTTATTGTACTTATGTGCATCTAGGCCAGATATAATGCTTAGTGTTTGCATGTGTGCCCGATTTCAAGCTACACGAAGGAATCACACCATAAGGTTGTGAAGCATATTCTTGATATCTAGCTCACACACCAACACTAGGATTATGGTACCCCAAAGGGCTCTACTTTTGATCTCATTGGATATTACGACTCGACTATGCTGGTGATCATGTGGACATAAGTCAACATCTGGTACTTGTCATTTCCTCGGACGATCTTTGGTCTGTTGGTCCTCGAAGAAGCAGAACTGCGTATCACTATCTACTGCGGAAGCTGAGTACATTGCTGCTGGTTCTTGCTGTGCTCAATTGCTGTGGATGAAGCAAACTCTCAAGGACTACGGCATCAGCGTGAAGAATGTGCCTCTCTACTGTGACAATGAGAGTGCCATCAAGATTGCTCACAACCAGTTCAGCACTTTCGAAGAAAAAGCACATTCAGATTCGTCATCATTTTCTTCGTGATCATGTGTTGAAGGCGACATCTCCATCGAGCATGTGAAGACTGAAGAACAGCTAGCGATATCTTCACAAAGCCCTTGGATGAAAAGAGATTTAGCAAGTTGCGGTGTGAGCTAAATATCTTAGAATCTTCAAATGTTCTTTGAAAAGGACACACATCCTGACACTTATGCAAAATTGATGACTTAGATGTGCAACACATGAAGAAACTTTTTTCTTCAATCAATGAAGAATAACACTCTAAGTGTGAAGAAATTAATGAAGAATTTGATTCTCAGAACCCTCGACAATTATGCGGTGTCTGAAATCATCATTCTTATCTGATGGAGTCACGCCACCACCAAAATTGAAAATCTTCAATTTGAGTTTTCCTCAGTTTTGAAATTCATCAGTTTTTCAAATTCTTCAACTTTGCAAAATCTTCACTGTTTCCGTCGTTCTTCTTCATTGGCTATATATATATATATATATATATATATATATATATATATATATATATATATATATATATATATATATATATATATATATATATATATATATATAGGGATTATCTATTTGTCACCACAGGTGAGAATAGTTATTCTTCACCCCTCTATTTTATCATTAATATACCGTAATTTTACGTTTACGTAAGTTTTGTCTTATTTTCGACATAAAAAGGGCCGTAAGAAAATATATAATAAATCGTAAAAAATATTTTCTGTTATGTAAAATTACAAGCGTAAAAACATAATGTAAAATACACATAAGCTGCAAATTTTCTTGTCTTATGACCTATATTTTATTTTCTTATGTCAAATATTACATAGTGAATGAATAGGAATGCAACTATTTGAAATTCAAGCGTAATTTAATTATAAAATGATCGTAAGATTACCTCGGGTGAAGAATAAGTTATTCTGCAGAATAAGTTATTCTTCACCGTAATCTATGATCACTTCATAATTAAATTACATTTGAAATCAAATAGTTACATTGATTCACTAAATAAGTGATATAAGAAAATAAAAATATCATAATCACAAAAAAAAATGAGTTTATGTATATTTACACTATGTGTTTCGTTAAATATTTACATAAAATAAAATATTTTCTGGACTATATATTTTCTTACGGTCTCTTTTTACGTTAGAAATAAGACAAAACTTCTGACGTCAAATTGATGCATGGTGGTAAAATTAAGGGGCTGAAGAATAACTATTCTCACCAGTGACAATAATCATATATATATATATATATATATATATATATATATATATATATATATATATATATATATATATATATATATATATATATATATATATGGGTTTATGTCCTCTACAACATTCACTTATGGCTATTTCTTCAAGTTGCTTTTTACGCTAAGTGAATGTGATGGGACCCTTCCCCTCTATGCTATACTCAACCCAATCTATTCACAAATTCTTCATGTGCGTTCTATTTGAAACTCGTTCAAATTCTTCACTGTGTCCTTGTTAGCTGAAGAAATTGCAAACGGGACTTTTAACAAATCTTATCCAAATTTTCGGCTTTGCCGCTCAAACCGTTCCGTTTCCCACGATAGACTTATCTATTCACCCACGATCTAACACGATCTCCACTTTTCAGTATGTGGGTGACACATGTCAAGCGAATGAGAAGGGTCAGGGGCACGTTCATCCTAAATCTTCGGGCGAACAGTTTTTCACTGCGACTATATATACCCCCTCTCCCCTTCCTCACTTCTTTTACTCCGCTCGACCACTCTCTCTCTCTCGCTCGAGCTTCTCAAACCCTAGCGCCGCCGCTACTCCATCGTCGCCGGTGAGGAAGAGCTTCACTGCCTCGACCTCCTCGCCGTCGTACTCGCGCCGACCGCGGAAATCTTCACTCCACCGCCGAGTTAGGGCGTGGAAGATCTGAACTGACGAATTTCTAATCTACACCTCTCAGTTCGTCATGTTCTTCACTTCGGGTAATTAAAAGATACTTTTATTGCTCGCTTTGATTCTCAAGCCTTCCTGAAAATCTTCAAAGGTGTTTATTCTTCAAATCTTCACACATATGAACACCTCACACGTCATATGCTCTTGATCTGTTTCTCTAAGCAATGATTTTTCTTTAAGATTCCTCAATTGTGTGGATTTTCGATCTATACAACTCTGGAACCTAAGACAAAGAACGCTTAGCGAAATTCTTCAAGGCTCATCTGGTCAAATTTCTCAAACATGTTCTTTTTGAAAAACCTTACGAGCATATGACCTCTCAAATTCCTCGCAACTATACTCTGTTCACGGTACTCATGTCATTGCTGAATCACTAGGTTCTCATCAACTTAACTCATTTGCAGCGTTCCTCGAAGAAAATTTGCATACTTCTTCATAGAATTTGATTGTTCAAATTCCTCATCGAAGACTATGGATGGCGGTGAAAGCCGAGAAAGGAGGAAAGAGGCGGAGGTCATGACTGCTTTGAAATACACGAGGACAAATATCTGACTATTGCACACTGAGTGAGGCCACGTTAGGAAGGAGAACAAAAATCAGCGCAAGGTGCGCATCTGGAGGATTGAAAGGAGATGGGCAAGAGAATGGAGGGAGTATAGGTATGTTACTCCAAAGTACATGAAGAAATTACTGAATCCTCCATGCCCAAGAGCTCCATTGGCTTTGGCCAAGAAGTGACCCCACGAGGATCAAGCGTGGTGAGGATTTTCCTGAAGAATGGGCCAAGCGCCAAGCCAAGTTGGCGAGACAAGCCAAAGAAGCAGTGAGGAAATTCAATGAAGTCTCTGCTACTGCTGCTGCCACTGAGGCCCCTATCAAGCCTAGAAAATCAATGGCAAAGAAGCCAGCACACAAGCCAAGTGCTTCACCAACAGTGCCCTCACGGCCAAAATCCTCAGCAATGCCCTCACGGCCAGATTCTTCAATGCCCTCACGGCCAGTTCCTCATGCTGCTCCTGCTCCTCCCAAATCCTCAGCTCCTCCTCCAAAGTCCTCAGCTGCTCCGACAAAGTCCTCAGCACCTGTGCATCTGGCCATGTGCCAAAGAACTGCAGGCATCTCCATTGCCTCTGGTGTCTCAGCAAGTTCCTCAGCTACACCAAATTCTTCATCAGGCCCCACTCTGCTGAAGAAAAAGGCAACGGCTGGTTGAGGTCCTCGGCCTAGTCCAAAGAAGAAACAGGTTGCCTTCCAAGTGCCATCTGACGATGAAGCTGATGATGATGAACTTGCAGAAATCATCGAGAGCAGGCAAGAAAAGGGCCGCTAGAGCCAAAGGCACACATGTGCCTTTGCTTTTGGATCCGAGGCGATCCTCGAGTACATTGATCTACGGCACAGGATCCGAGACACCCCTATGCCTGATTTTCATTTGACTCCTGGTCAAAGTCACATGCTGACCCATTTCATCTCTGAAGAGAAATGGAAATTTGAGAAGGCTAGGCAGATCAAGAAGGCTCAATTCAGGAAAGAGAAGTTCCCGAGGAAAAACGTTGTCAGAATGACACCTGATGATCTCCTCAAAATCCAGTCTGAGATCAAAGCCCTCGTGATGACTTTGATGCCTACTATGCTGATTGGCAAGGGCCAAAGTCAGATTTGTAAACCTGACCAAGAAGTTCACAAATGTTGCAGCTCCAACTCAACAAGAAGTTCCTCGGTGGAGCCTCTTCTCGACCCTCTTGAAGAACATGCGGCACCTTTGATGATTTTCAACCTGCTTGAAGACAATGCTAGTTCGAGGCTGATGACTCCATTCCAGCCCATTTGAAGAAATTGCGGGGCATCCACTAGTGGTGTGCACGAAGAAGCTGAAGAAGTCGAGGCAAGCTGCATCGATTCGCTTTGAGAAATTCAAACAGATTCCTCGGCTCCTCCAGCGCCTCATAAACTCAATCCTTCCATCGCATCGATGTGAAGAAGACCAAGGCTGCGAGCAAGCTGCGATGAAGAAAAGGAAAGCATCAAATGCTTGAATCTTCACTCAAAGAAGATGAAGCCTATGACAAGCTCTTTTGAAAATCCGATTGATGTTGTTCCGATTTCCTCCATACCATCAAAGGACCTGGTTCCTTTTGGTGAAGAATATGAGATCGCTAGCGGACCTGATGAAGAAAATCATTCTGCTGCTTCGTCAGAGCAGATTGATGAAGAAATTGAAGTGGATGCAATCCCTTCAACACCAATCATTCCTCGCCAATGCCTCGGTTCACGGTGAAGAGGCTGGCGTTGAAAAAGTGAAGAAGATGTGGATATTGGAAGCACAATGCGGTGATGAGCGATGACTTTTGGGACGATCAACATCAAATTCTCCTCTTCACCCCAATACAGCAAATTCCTCGGTCCCTGCACAGCAGTTCAAATGGGCTCTGAAGAAACTCATCCCACCTCGTCCGTGCATGAAGAAATTCTAGCCCCTAGTGCTGAAGAACCTGCTGCTGCTACTCCTTTGAACACGCAAACTGCATATGAAGAGGAACCAGAAAATCCTCAGCCTGAAGAACCTGAGATTGCGATTCATGAGGTAGTGATGCAACTCACTGACACTCCTCTGCCAAAACCAAAGGATCCATTCTCGCGCAAGCAAAAGTTCAAGGCTGAAGACTTCTTTGGCGAGCATGTTTTCTTCACTGATTACAATCCTTATGATTCTGCTCGCATAAGGAAGAGGCGTTTCTGGACTGCTAGTCAAGCCAATTTCTATTCCACAGTGCTATTCAACAAAGACAAAGTCTTCGATCACGCACATATTCCTCAGGTGGACATGGAGTCCTTGCCGGGATTCGAGCCAGTCCTCGGTGTTCTTCACGATCTGGTTTGCTGAATTTCTGCGACATACGTGATTGGAATGCAGAACTCATTCTTCAATTCTATGCGACGCTGCACATCAACGGAGATTCTGAAGATGTGAACTCATGGGTGCTGGACTGGATGACAGAAAATACTCACTACAAGGCACCAGCAACTGAATTGCTTCGTGCCCTCCCTCGATCCTCCCTAGATGGTGCTCGTTGCATCTACAACGAACCTGAGCTTACAAATCATTACATGCAAGTGCTGATGAAGCCTTTGAAGCCAGGGTAGGTCCCTCGAACCAAATTCCTCGTCAAGGAATTACTGTATGTGCCTTGGACTGTCTATCGCATTCTGACAAAGACAATGAGTCCTATCAAAGGCCACGACTCAAATGATGAAGAAGTCGTTGGCATCATGAAGAATATGCTTTTCAATATCATTCATGGCGTTCCCGTCAACTTCCATGATTTCTTCATGAGTACTCTGGAAAATATTGCTATGTCACCTTTTGAGCTGAAGCCTTATGCACCATGGATTATGAGGTTGATCAGGACAAGGTCTTCACTCAATTACAAGGCTGATACTCTGAACCACTGCAGCTACTTGCCTCCAATTGAAGTCCTCAAACGGACATTTTCCTCAGCCGATGACAAAGGCAAGGCAACTGCTGTGATAGATGAAGGCATTCGTCCATTGGATGGTCAATTTCGCAAGGCTGCATCCTACTCCACCAATGATGACTCTGCCACACATGACTCTGCCGCCAATACCTCAGCCAAGCAAAATCCTCAAGCCACAGCACCCAGGGTGATGACTGATCGTGAGTTACTCCTCAGTCTTCATCAGAAGGTTGATCGCAATCATAAATGGGTCAAGCATCAGTTTGGTTCAATTCTTCACAACATGACCTCAACACACAATGCAGTGAAGAAAAACCAATCGACCTCCATGAAACCTTCAACCGTGCACAGGCTGTTCTATCTCATGTCTACTGTTGAAGATCTGAAGAACATGGGTCTTAAAGAAGAATTTGGTGATGCGCACCTCCCGAAGAAATTCAAGAAAGTCAAGGTTCCTTCCTTGGTGGCCAGCTCATATTCTTCATCGCGCGACACTGTTGAAAATGAAGACTTGGACGACATTGCGGTAGGCCCTACTACGACAACCGACCCCGACAACGCTGGCGCTCCTCCATCAACTTGATATTCTTCAGGGGCGTTAGTCCTCAATTTCGATCCTTTTGGTCATTCGATGACAAAGGGGGAGAAATTTGAGTTAGTCTTCAAGCGAGTCTATTATATGGGCGTTTTTTTGCTAAGTTACAACTCTCGCTCTTTTGAAACTTTTATTGGATCGAGTTGTAATCTTAAACCCGATGGTGCTCTGATACTTTTGATGTGTTCCTCTGCATGCTTATTCTTCGTTTTATGTTAATACACGCATGCCGAATTACATCAGTCACCATATTTCATCATGCATTTCAAATTCTTCATACTATATGTCAAATGTGTGTATGAATTACAAGATATAGGGGGAGATCTCCATGATTCAACTCTTCAAATGTGCATAGCCTCAAAAGCAAATTCCTCACTATGCACATCTTCAGGGGGAGTTCTTTTATATATTGCAATCAAATTCCTCAATATCAGTATTTACACTTCATATGTTTATCCCGTTGAAAACTTAACCTACATTGTCATCATTCACCAAAATGGGGAGATTGTAAGTGCATCTAGTGCCCTTAGTGATTTTGGTGTATTGAAGACTTATAGGTTAAGGACTAATGTGTTTATGAGTGTACACAAGTCTATAAGTCTATGAGGAGTTTGATATTCTAGAGAAAATCGACCCTAAAATGAAGTTCTTGTTGAAGACTTTGGTATACGAAGACTTTACGGAGACTTTGAAAGTGAAGAAATTGGTGTGACCTTGAAGACTTGGTATTCATTTGAGGAACATGAAGTGTGAAGACTTTTGTTTTCGTAGTTTCGTTTTCTCTTTCTTGAGTCATAGGAAACACCGTCTTTGTTAAAGGGGGAGAAATATTAAGGAAAAATTTCCATGTGATGCTCAACTCAAAATCCTACACCTACCAATCCCTTGAGTGAAGCCTTTGGAAATCTCATAAAGTTCAGTCAATTTCTTGATGTGAGAGCGAAGTTCTTACAGTATTGAGAATTTATTCTAGCGAGGAGTTAGGAATTCACCGGTCTTGGATTGCCTATCTGATGAGAACATGATAGCCACGAGGAATTTGAGAGTCAAATTTCCGACCGTTGATGTCTTTGCCATGACTGTCCCAAAATATCTTATCCACCTAACGGTCATATCATTGAAGGGCATTTATGTGTTATCATGTCGGGCTGCTCCCTAGGCTATAAATAGCCGCCCCTACAACCACTAGCTGGTTGGCTGCTCAGAGAAGCTGACACTTGTCATTTGAGAGCAACCCATCCTCAGGGACTTTGGCGAAAATCATCAAGTGAGGAAAACCCAAAACCAAACCCTACAAACCCAAAGTGATTGAGCATCCTTGAAGAGATTGATCCTGCGTGGATCCGGCCTTATTACCTTTGAAGACTCTACTTCTTCCAGACGGTTAGGCGTCATGGTCTAGAAACATCAAGAGGAATTGTGGATCGCGAGTGACCGAGTCTGTGAAGGTTTGGAAATGCGCTGAAGACTTACCACAGTGATTGGGCGAGTGCATGTGACCTTAGTTCAAGGAGAATATGGTAAGCACTTGGTGTCTGAGTTGCGTGCTCGGCGGTTGGGTGTCGGGACTGTGTGTCCTCGAGTTTAAATACTCAACCGCTCCAACCAGATGTGCAAGCGAGGACAGCAGTTGGAACTGGTCTACCAAATCATTGTCTTCACCAACCATCTGGTTCTATTTCCTCAACTCATTCATTTCCTCATTCTTTGTGTTGAGTGTTTGTTCATATCTGTGTTTGAAGACTTTGGTGAAGACTTTCTCAATTTCCTCAGTTCAATATCTTGATCTGTTTGTCTTCATCTTGTGTTATCCTGTGATTCGCTTTACATACTTTGTGCTTGTCTTCATTTCATCATGATGACCATGCACTGTATTCTGTTTTGCTTACTTACGAGTACTTATTCGCTGCAAGTAGTTGTTAGCTAAGGAATTTCCTCACCGGCAAATTCCTCGGTGAAGAATTCATAAAACTTCGCCTATTCACCCACTAGTAGAAAAAGGGCTATCGTTGAGGCCTGTTTGCCCATTAGTCGGTTCAATCGAGCAGGACTAATGTAACATTATCGGTTCGATGCGGCTAAGGCATTAGTCGGTTCACTGTGCCCTTTAGTCGGTTTGTGCCTCAAACGGGACTAAAATCTTGATACCCATAGTCGGTTCATGCCTCAAGCGGGACTAAAAATGAACCTTTAGTCGATTTGAGGCACGAACGGGACTAATGGGGTTGAACCTTTAGTCGGTTCGTGCCACGAACCGGTACTAAGATCCCATTTTCAAACTCTACCCCCCTCTTTGATCGCCTTTTCAATTTTAAAAATATAAAAGAAAATGATAGAAATGTCAAAAAAATAAAAGAAAATAAGTTTCCCATGTGATATGTGGTCTAGTTGTTGGGAAAATTTGCAAATGTGAATTTCGACTTTATTTGCAAAATCTCTCTGGAATTTGTAAATATGGGCATAACTTTTGCATACTAACTTGGATGAAAAAGTTTTTTATATGAAAAATCATCTACTCGGAAAGTTACATCCGAATTTAACCGGGGGAACCCCGGTAAACATTTTCAAAATCCTCAAAAACCTAACAGAAAAAAAGTTACGGGGCTTTTAATATCTAGAGTGGAAAAAATCGAAAAAATTTCAAACTGTGGTCAAACAATGGTCAAACCATGATCAAACTAATTATTCTAGAATATTAAAGTTACTAAATAATTTGTTCAATTATTTTGAATTTTGGTCAAATCTGGTCAAACTGTGGTCAAACTATGGTCAAACCATGGTCAGACTAATTATTCAAGTTAACTCATACAGTAAAATGTGTCAATTCATGCTCAAGCAAAATTCACGAGGTTAATAAGTTGACATCTTACTATTGTCGGAAAACAACAAGTGCGAGACTTGGAAGCGAGGAGAATAGAACCGGAAGTTAAGCGTGCTCGAGTTTGGGGAGTGGGAGGATGGGTGACCGTTCGGGAAGTTAGGTGATTTGGAATGATGAGGGTGATTAGAGAAGAGGATAAATTGAGCGGTGATGAGGGTGCTGATTAGAGATTAGGGGTTAAAATAATTCAGAAATTTGAAAATAAAAATTATTCAAAAAATTTCAAAAAATTTCAAAAAAAAAATCATAAAATTTCCATTAGTCGGTTGGGGTTACCAGCGGGACTAAAATGAAACCCGTGTGGCGGCCTTTAGTCCGGTTACGGATTGAGCCCGTGACTAAAGGGGAGAGCATTAATGCCGACCCTTTAGTCGGTTCACCAACGGGACTAAAACCTACCTAACCGGGACAATAGGCCCTTTTCTACTAGTGACCCCCCCTCTAGTCGATATAGCACTTTCAAGATGCAAAGTGAAATAAAAGGCAAAGTAAAGAGCAAAGCAATAATAAAGCGTGGGAAGATTAATATGATGAAAATAGACACAGGGGCCATAGATTTCACTAGTGGCTTCTCTCAAGAGCATAGGTATTTTCACGGCGGGTGAGCGAATTCTGTTGAGCAATTGACAAAATTGAGCATAGTTATGAGAGTATCTAGGTATGATCATGTATATAGGCATCACGTACGAGACAAGTGACCGACTCCTGCTGCATCTACTACTATTACTCCACTCATCGACCGCTATCCAGCGTGCATCTAGAGTATTAAGTTAATGAAAATAGAAGTAACACCTTAAGCAAGATGACATGATCTAGAGGAATAAATTCATGCAATATGATAAAACCCATCTTGTTATCCTCGATGGCAACAATACAATCGTGCCTTGCTGCCCCTCATCCTTTGGGAAAGGACACATAAGATTGAACCCAAAGCTAAACACTTCTCCCATTGCAAGAACTACCAATCTAGTTGGCCAAACCAAGCGGATAATTGAAGAGACTTGTAAAGATAACTCAATCATACATAAAAGAATTCAGAAAAGATTCAAATATTGCTCATAGATAATCTTGATCATAAACCCACAATTCATTGGTCTCAACAAACACACAGCAAAAAGAAGATTACATCGAATAGATCTCCACGAGAGAGGGAGAACATTGTATTGAGATCCAAAAAGAGAAGAAGCCATCTAGCTACTAAGTATGGACCCGAAGGTCTGAGGTAAACTACTCACACTTCATCGAAGAGGCCATGATGATGATGTAGAAGCCCTCTGTGGTGGAATCCCCTTCTGGCGGAGCTCCGGAACAGGCCCCAAGATGGGATCTCGTGGATACAGAAAGTTGTGTCGGTGGAATTAGGTTTTTGGCTCCGTATCTGATCTGACGGGGGTATGTAGGTATATATAGGAGGAAGAAGTATGTCGGTGGAGCCTCGAGGGGCCCACGAGGTAGGGCGCGCGCCCTAGGGGGGGGCATGCCCTCCACCCTTGTGACCGCCTCGGAGCTTTCTGGACGGAGGGTCCAAGTCTCCTGGGTCTTATCCGATGAGAAAATCACGTTCCCGAAGATTTCATTCCGTTTGGACTCCGTTTGATATTCCGTTTCTTCGAAACACTGAAATAGGCAAAAAAAACAGCAATTCTGGGTTGGGCCTCCGGTTAATAGGTTAGTCCCAAAAGTAATATAAAAGTGGAAAATAAAGCCCAATATAGTCCAAAACAATAGATAATATAGCATGGAGCAATCAAAAATTATAGATACGTTGGAGACGTATCAGGCATCCCCAAGCACTACAAAAAGAATACACTTCCGTGATGATACGTGTTTGTCACAGTAGGTCGCATTTTTTGTCATGCATGTACATCCATGACAAATTTATGACGAGAATCAAGATAGTCATACTGTCTTTGTCGTAGAAGTGTTCCATGACATTACCAAAATTATCATCGGAAGTGTCCACTTCCATGACGATAAATCGCGTCCCGAAGTGCTTTTCGTCAAGGGTGACCGACCCGTGGCATCCACCGTAGCGGAGCGCCGTTAAGCTATCGGGTCGGATTTTGGATCCGATAACCCGTTAACAGCCCACGACCAATGCCGATTTTCCGTGTAAAATTCTCATTGGTGGTGATCCATGTGTCGACTCGCGTTGGCAGGTGTCACTCATCAGCGGTCGAGATGGGCCTATGATATGTTGACATGTGGACAGGCCCAAAAGTGTCCCACAAAGTTTAAATGGGCTGGCCCAACAGAAGGCCCATAATATTTAGCGGACCATAATGGGCGGCCCGACTAAAACCCCCAAAATTTAGCGGACCATAATGGGCGGCCCGACTAAAACCCACAAGATTTTGCGGACCACAATGGGCCAGCCAGCTAAAAACCCACAAGATTCTGCGGAGACCATAATGGGCCGACCCGCTAAAGGCCCAACATTCTCTGTCAAATCGGCCCGTCAGCGGCTGGTCTAAACTTGTCATCAATGCAGCCCATGGTCGCCGGCCCGTTAACGATGCGCTAAGTAATTGGGCGAATTACGGCCGGTGTATTTCCGGCCTATTAAAGGTCGGCTTCATTTGGGCCCATTCACGAGCCATCAAAACTTTCGGCCCATAAGCGACCGTGAAGGATTTGGGTCATATTAAGCCATGTCGTCATTACGACTGTTAGAGGCCCACTATAGATTGACCCACTTTCGACTTGTTGTCATTTCGGCCCGTTAACGCGGACGTAAACCATGGGCCATATGTGGCCCAACGTCATATCGGGCCCATTAATGGCCCATATAAAAATAGCGATAATCTAGCCGACGAAGTTCCGGCTGTTAAAGGCCCGTGTATTAGGTCGGCGCATTCTGACCGTCAATTTGACTGTCAAATATCGCGCATCGTAAATGGGCCACCATTTGACTGCTAAGTCGATGGGTTATTTGGCACAATCGGGGCCCAATCTCACTTCGGTCTATTAAAGGCCCATGTTTTTATGGGCTCGACATATTACACACATAAGCGGCCTACTTTTCTTGAGGGCCCAAATTATGTTTAGGCTGTTAAAGGCCCACTATGGGCACATGCCTACGAGAAAAATTTGAAAGCTTATGCTAATTTAAGCCCAGATATTTTTAGTGGGCTACATGCCAATTCGGCCCGTGTCGTTTTAGCCCAATTGGAATGGGCCCGATGAATGTTGGCATGTTGGGCTCCTCTGAAGCTTCGTCCGAATACATTACTAAGATAAACCTACACTATACAAAAATAGCGTCATAATTACTGCAGCACTGTGGCAGCATCATAAATGTTGTATCACAACAAAATAAATTCAATCATACAACAAAAGGCCTGTTGGCATAAAGTTTACAGTCCTTCGGATAAAAGCACCATTAGATGTATAGAAGCACAAATCATTTGACACGAGTGCTAATGTTTGGGTTGTAGAATCGATGGAGCGACACGATCTCCACCTTTTTCGCCATTGCTCTTCAACAACGAAGCGATATGTCGATAGTCTGGTTTCAAAACCATTCATATCTTGAAGGCATTTCTCAACCACTATTCTTGTTTCGAAACAACGTCCATTAGGGATTGGACTTGTATGCGGAGCACAGATATATCACTCTGTCTAGCGGGAAGATTTTTATTCGATGGCGATTTGGGCGAGGTTACCTTGACAACCAACCCAAATTACGCATGAAGGTGCTTTTTGCCTTTGTTAGTGGAGATCTTGGCCTTGCTGCAGCAAGAGGTGACATTGTGCTGCAGTAGCCTCGTCACCTTGGTGGTTGTGGCTGTTCAATCATTTGTTCCATAGCTTCACGAAAGTTTGAACTTGTAGATTAGTGTACGGATAAGTTACTAATGAGATAAAAACAAACAAAAGTAGGTTAAGCGTTTATACATAACTTATTTTGGTGAACTCTTGTAATACATTAGCATGTATTGTAGTGCCAACTACATAATAAAATCACTTTGGAACATATGTCCATGTAGCATGCCTCTTGTATTGTCTATTTCCTCACATTTGTTGACATCTAAGGATAAAGAGACATGGTTTAAAGTAGGATGAACATAGTATGACATCATTCATATCATGGGCAAATAGATATAAAACAAACATGCTATTTTATCATTGTGTGCTGCGTGAACATAACAACTAGATTACAGATCAAGACCAAAGAATATCCTTCATCTCTTTTAAACCATGTAAGGTGAAATGATACGTTAAGACAACTATGTATAAAAGTGAGCGAATGGCGGCATTGGCTGCAAACCAAGTAGTTAAATGACACATCACAGTACCAATCAGTTCAAGGCAGGAGGTAAGGACTTACAACAGTGGCTTGCTGGTGTGCTCATGCCCTTCATCTTGCGGTGTGGCAATCCTTGAAGATTTGCACTTCATTGGTTCAGTTCTTTTTGGTCCATACGGGCTTTCCTGTATTTGGAACAAGTCAATATAGATACGATAATATGGCACAAAAAAGAAGGAAGTAGCAGCTATTTACAAGAGCCTCGCGATGTGCAATATAGCTACGAGATCTGTTATGCATTGGAATTTCACTTTAGAACGGTTGGTTTTGTTCTTCAAGCAGTTAGCCTAGAAGAAGATACACTTGTAAGGCACATACATAAATACAAGTTCAATATGTGGTTTGATCAAATACATATAGCCTACGATACTTTGGATCGGACCGGTGTTTAATGAGGGCTGTCCGGTCTTCATCGTAATATATTCCTTTGGAGATGTTTGGGCGATTTCATTGTTAGCCTTGCCTTCAAAGTGAGATTTTCTAAGGTGGTACCGATCTTGTCATGAGCAGACTGAAAACATGAGTGCATGCTTGTTTAGTTGCATCATCTTTGGATCAACTTGAACCTCATCTGTTGAAAAAGAATGTGAGTCTTATTAGGAGGAAGCTAGAAAGTATGGGACAAAGCAAGACAATATTACTAATTGCGATGAATAACATTACTTACGGATAAATGGTCAAGGAAGGTGTTAAACTAGGTATTGTCTTTCTCATTCTGTCTTGGATCCACGTTGGGAGGATCGCGCATGACACCTAACAGCAGCGGCTGCCTCGATACTAACTTGGCTGACTCTGTAGCATCCGTGGCCTTTTAAACCTGCCTCAAAATGGATCTCCATTCTTCCTCCTTTAGATTTTGTTAATCTGTCAAGCATTATCCACGATGTACTGTTTCGCTTGCGCCGTGGTGCTAGTTCAACAACGAATATGGAAAGTGTTAGTGTACATCAAGCGTGAGAGTACATATAAAGGACATGCAAGCGCAACTTGACTCGGTCGGTACCGTCTTGGTGTTGATGCTCATGAGGTTCATCTGATCTTGCCAAGTCTGTTGTGTCAGCGATGCTTGAAGTAGTGTTAGGTGTGAAGGCAGCTTGAGGCTGGCGGTTCGAACAAGCGAGCAGTGGCTGGTTGAGATCTAGTATAGTTGAGGCGGATCTGCAGCTGGTGGAAGCGGTGATCTTGTGTTTGTAGATTTAGCGGTGGACTTGGACCTTCTCTTGCACTATAAGTACCAGTGAGAATCTCGATGGCGAGAACCTTTTCCGTTTCACCGACAAATAACAGCCTCCCTACTATATTATTTTCCTTGCTCTTTTTGACTTTGCCATGTCAAGCTTTACCCACAACACAAAGAATAAAATCACTCTTGAGAACTCATTGATGCATGATCTGACAAGCAATACTTTGATGTAAGACAACCGTATGAGGATGGAATATGTAAGAAAAACAGGACTGACATGACATATTCACAGCTACGATGTGCAAACTAAGCGGAAGGATTTTCAAGAAAATAGAAGTAATGCAAGCTAGACACCATATGAAAGATGCAACCAATATTACTACTGCCAAGTTAAAGTGTCTTGTCATAAGTGGCAATTCGAAAAATTAGAAGCGATTACAACGTAGAAATCAATGCAAGATGCAACCACTATCAAACTGCCATGTTAAGCGTCCAATCATGAGTTCTTGATGCGGGATACACAACAGCAGTACTTTGATGTAAGAACATGGTATGATAGATAGATCGATGTATTCTGAACGAGAAAGCCATGTCATATGCACATGTATAACGTATAAACTCAGCAGGTGCAATTTAATCAAAATAGAAGAAATACAGGCTAGACAACATATGCAACATGAAACCAATTATCACACTATCAACTTAGAGCAAGCACTGCGATGGTGGAGTCTGGAGATGAACTCATCATGTAGACTTGGGACTTCAACTTCATTAGCGATGGCGATGGCAAATCTAGAGAGTCTCTGTTTGCGTCGGTGCGAGTACCACCAACATCCCTAACACTCTTTTCCTTCCTATTTTACGATATTGCCTTATGAAGTCAAAACCACAAGAAGATGAATAAAATTAGCTCTGCATAACTGGTTGATGCATGATAAAAGCGAACACTACTTTGATGTAAGGCAAGCGGGGAGGATGGAATATATACAAAAAAAGACAGCGTTTCATATTCACACGTCACGATAGGAGGATGGAATATGTATGAAAAAACGATGGCGGAAGGCATTTCAACAAAATTAGAAGAAATGAAAGCTAGGCACCATATGAACATGCAACCAATATCACTCTATCGGGTAAAAAGTGTCTCGTCGTAAGTGCCATTTCAAGAAATTAGAAGCAGTACAAGCTAGAAGACAATGCAAGATGCAACCTACATCACAGTCCCAAGTTAAATGTGTCTTATGGGTAAGTGATCGTTGCGGTATAAGTTGTAAGCTACTGAGATGCAATTCAAAAAATTAGAAGCAATACAAACTAGACATCATACGGAAAAGCAACCACGTATAACAGTTCCAAGTAAGAGCAAGCAAGCTGTGATGGTGGAGTAGGGAGATGTGCTCATCATGTACACGTATGTTCTAGAAAGCAGGAACACGTGTCATATTCACGGGCATTATGTGTAAAGTGGCAGATGCAATTCAAGTTAGAAGCAATACAAGCTAGACATCATCGCAACATGCAACCACATATAATAGTGTCAAGTTAGAGCAAGCACTGTGATGGTGGAGTAGGGAGATGTGCTCATCATCTACACAGCTCGTTGGTATCCAGCCTTGTGTTGTCTTGCGAATCTTGTTGGGAGGATGGCGGAGTAGAATCTATAGAGACCCCTGTTTGAGTTGCTCAGAAGGACCACCATCATCCTTTGGGACTAATTTCCTTCACTGTAATGATTTTGCATTGTGAAGTCAAACCGATAAGAAAAAGGAATAAAATTCGCTCTTGAACTCATTCATGCATGATCTTGTGAACACTACTCGGATGAAAGCAAAACACATGATGCGAGGATGGAATATGTATGAAAAATAGGATGGTGTGACATATTCACACCTATGATGTAGTAACTAAGCGAAGGCATTTCAACAAATTAGAAGCCACTGCAAGCTAGACACCATATGAAAGATGCAACCAATATCACTCTGCCAAGTTCAAAGCGTATGGCGTTTCAACAAATTAGAAGCGTATATGCTAGAAATCATATGCAAGACACAACCAATATCACGTTGGCGACTTAAAGGTGCCTTATCATAAGTAGTGATGCGGGATATGCAAGAATAGTAGTCGATGTAGAAACAGGAACACATGTCATATTCACGGGCATTATGTGTAAAAGTGGCAGATGCAATTCAACAAAGTTAGAAGCAATACAAGCTAGACATCATCATACATGCAACCACATATAATAGTGCCAAGTTAGAAAGCACCTATGATGGTGGAGTAGGGAGATGTGCTCATCATCTACAGCTCGTTGAGTGTCTAGCCTTGCGTTGTCTTGCGAATCTTGTTGGGAGGATGGCGGAGTAGAATCTGTAGAGAACCTCCGTTTGATTGCTCGGAAGGACCACCATCATCAATGCCTTGCCAATTTCCTTCAGCTTTATTGATTTTGCATTGTGAGGTCATACCGACAAGAAAAAGGAATATCATTAGCTCTTGAGAACTCATTCATGCATGATCTTGTGAACACTACTACGATGAAAGGCAAAGTCATGATACGAGGATGGAATATATGCGAAAAAAAATGGGCTTGACATATTCACACCTATGATGTGGTAACTAAGCGAAGGCACTTCAACAAATTAGAAACACTGCAAGACACCATATGGAAGGTGCAATCAATATCACTCTGCCAAGTTAAAACTGTCTTGTCATAGGTGGCGTTCATCAAACTAGAAGCAATACATGCTAGAAATCATATTCAAGGCGCAAACCAATATCACCTGCCAACTTAAGGTGTCCCATCATAAGTGGTGATGCAGGGATACACAAGAAGAGTAGTTTCATGTAAGAACATGGTGTGATAGACAGATATAGTATGTACCAAAAAGCAGGAAGCGTGTCATATTCACATGTATCATGTGTAAGCTAAGGAGATGAGTTTACACTAATTAGGAGCAATCTGAGCTAGACACCATATGCAACATGCAACAGATATCCTGCTTTGCCAAGTTAGAGCAAGCACCTTGGATGGTGGAGTAGGGAGGCGGAGACTTGGACCATGTAATGCACTATCGGTACAAGGAGAATCGGTGCAGATGCTCCGTTTACGTTCTTCTGAGAGGACCACCATCATCGCCTTCCTTACTCTTTTCCTTCCTCTTTCTTGATTTTGCCTTGTCAAGTCAAACCCACAAGAAAAAGGAATAAAATTTGCTCTTGAGAACTTATTGATGCATGATCTTGTGAACACTACTTTCATGTAAGGCAGCCGCATGATGGGAGGATGGAATATGTATGAAAAACAGGAGCCGGCGTGACATATTGACATGTATGATGTATAAAGTGTAAACTAAGCACAAGGTGCTTGAACTTATTAGAATCGATGCAAGCTAGAAACCATATGAAAGATGAAACCAATATCACTCTGCCAAATTAAAAGGGTGCCTAACAAATGTATTTGACCAAATTAGAAGCAATACATGGCAACAGGCTAGAAATAATATGCAATATACAGCGAATAAAGGTGACTCATCGTAAGTAATTGATGCAGGATACAGAAGAGAGGTAGTTTCATGTAAGAACAAGGTTAACACATAGATGTAGTGTGTACCAAAAATAGGAAGGCATGTCATATTCACGGTATAGTGTGTAAACTAAGCGGATGCAATTTACCTAATTAGAAGCATTACAAGCTAGACACCGTATGCAACATGCAACCACATATCACTGCTGCGAAGTTGGAGCAAGCACACTGTGATGGTGGTGTAGGGAAGTGTTGTCTTCAGTGCGAGCAACGTTCAATATCTTCATTTAGGCTTGTTGTTTCTTGAGAATCATGTGGAGAGGATGAAATTGCATTCTTTATAAAAGTATTGCGTCTCATATTAACCCATGGCGTATTTGTCTCATCATAAGCGATAGGCGTAGGATACACAAAACGATAGTTTGATGTAAGAACATGGTGTGATAGGCGGATGTAGTATGTACCAAAAATAGGAAGGCGTGTCATATTCACATGTATAATGTGTAAGCTAAGGAGATGCAATTTAACAAATTAGGAGCATTGATGAGGATACACAAGAGAAGTAGTTTGATGTAAGAACATGGTTAATAGAAAGGCGTAGTATGTACCAAAAACAGGAAGGCATGTCATATTCACATGTATAATGTGTTAACTAAGAAGATGCAATTTACCTAATTAGAAGCATTACAAGGTAGACACCATATGCAACATGCAACCACATATCCTGCTTTGCCAAGTAGAGCAAGCACCTGCGATGGTGGTGTGGGGAATGCGGTGATCAACTAGAGAGCTACATTGACTATCTTCATTTAGCCTTGCTGTTTCTTGAGAATCATGTGAGGAGGATGACCTTGCACTCTTTAAGCAGTAGAGGCGTCTCACGGTAACCCACGGGTGTTGTCTCATCATAAGTGATTGACGAGGGATACAAAATAGCATTAGTTTGATGTCTGAACATGGTTAATAGACATATGTAGTATGTATCAAAAACAGGAAGGCATGTCATTATCAAAGGTATAATGTGTAAAGTAAGCAGATGCAATTTAACCAAATTGGAAGCAATACAAGCTAGACACCATATGCAACATGCAACCACATTTGATAGCTGAAGTTAAAGCAAGCACACAGGATGGTTGTGTGTGGCAATTGAGATCATCAACTGCAGAGCTACTTTTCTTGTCTCCAAGCTGCGACCTTTGCACCCATTAGGCGTTGAAGCGCTTCTGCTTATCTTGAATTACTTTGGGCGACTCCTGTCTTTTCTTTTCTGCATTCATCAACACTGCGTCGAGTCTGAAATACCCATGCATAAAAAACAATAGTGTGAGTATGGGTGAAGTGTGTGCACAATTAGTACAGTGTAAAGGTAGCAGATAGCAGGTCGGTGAGAAATAAATGGCGGGAGACATATGATAGCTCTACAACATGCATGGCACACTCAATTACTATAGGATTCTATGAAAATAACGATCATTGAAAGCAAATAGGTCAGTCCATTTTTCTGCACCGTCCGATGTACAAAGAACGGGAGATCGCCTTCATCTACCTCGGCCCGATCGGTGTTGGCGATCTTCCTCAAGCGCCGGCGACCACCGGCCAGTATTCCTCCCACTGCGCCCTCCCTCGACCTCACCGCTTGCCGTGCTGTGCACCCCGACCATCCATTCAAGCCCGCTAACCTCCGGATAAGGCTCAAGCAGCTCCCGCCCACCCTATGATGAACACGATGCGCGCTTCCCGAAACAGGCGGACTAGGTGCTCCAGCGCCTAAGCGGTGCTGCTTCTTTAATTGCGGTTTGGTGACCTGAATTGAAATCGGTAGACTCTGACCTCTAGCAAAGGTGAAATAGTAAAGGGAGAAACCTTGTGCATTTAGTATCACGAAGAAGATGCAGATGAAGCGCTCAACTAGTTTCTTTCATGGGATGAATACGGTGTGGCGGAGGCGTAAGATTTGCGAATAAGGAAGAGAGTACCTCTTTGTGCTGGCGATGTTGTGTCCTCCTTCTGTTTTTCCGGCGATCTTGTTGTTTGCGGAAACCAGAAGTTGTGGAGGACAGTGCAGCCTTGGGCGAACCCATGGCCAAGTTGTTGAGTGTGGTGCGGTGGCCGCGATCAGTCGGCGGAGGAAGCAGATCGAGGCGGCGAGCGGCGGCATAGGGAACAGCTCGGTGCGGTGGGCGGTTGTGGCGGTGGAGCCGCAGCGGTGAGGCGTGGGGCGGCGTGGTCGAGTGGTTACGGTATGGCGCGCGTCGGCGGCGGCGTCGTGGCAGCGGCTGCCTCGGCTTGGCTACTAAGTCCTTGAGGTGTTGTGGTTGCGGTTGCGGTTGCGTTGAGCTGACGGCGTGAGTACCGGCTCGGCGTGATGGAGGCGGCGGTGGATTGGCCACTATGGGGTGGAGGGCGGAGGAGGTTGGGGTTTAGCGGCTGGTGGAAGGCGTTTTGGCGCGGAGTATGAATGGGGAAGCGGAGGGAGGCGGGGAACTAAGGGAACAATGTTTGGTTTGAGATCGCTTGTTTGAAATTTGGGAAAGTTACAAACTTTGCCCCCATCTAAAATTCGGACATATTGCGGGTTGGGGTAGAACAGTCATGTCGGTGTCCCAAATGTGGGCGGGATAGATTTGGCCGGCGCATTGGTGTTTGGCGCCCACGGCGTATAGATGCTTCTCGGGCGGTTGAGGCTGGCGTCTTGGTGAAGTTACAAACCTACCCGGTTTAGACCTTTGGACATCGGGCGATAGGCTACGGGCAGTCGGGATAGTAATTTACTACCACCTAGTTAGCAGCGGTTTGGGTGACGAGAGGCCTATTGGCGCCGTTCAATATTTGGGGCGAAGCATTAACGTTTTGGTTCTCTTGAATTGAACTTTCAGAGTTGTCAAACTTCACAAATCTTTACTCTTGAAAATCCTAAAGCTACGATTATTTTGGAATGGAGGGTACATTTTAATATACATTGTACGATTATATATTAAAAATATGCAACTTACCTCAGTTCATGCATGGTTCGGTATAATCTCCTTGGTTGCAAAAAAGTTAGATATGCGTATGAATATATATACCATGTTCAAACTCACAACAAAGATTGATGCCCCTTTTACATCTGATTTACAAATGCCATTATCTAGGGTTCAAATAGATGAATGCACTTCCTATGAATTGAATCTTGAAACCCCTTTATGTTGAATTAGACATGTATTTTATTTAAGTAGCTAGCAATTTGGAATGTATCCATGCAAGTGACAAATGTATAAAGTGCTTCACACTAACAACATGGAGTGCACTAATTAATGTTTATATATGAATTGCAAAAGCATCCATTGCCTGTATTTCAAACCGCTCTCACTCTATGGATCGATAATATGAAATAAACACATGCACATGCTAGAATTCAATAGAGTATGGGTTGTCGATAGACGATTTTAGTCCATCATAATTTTGCAAAATTCATGATCTCATCCAAAATAATAATGCCATTTATATTTTAATTTAATCGTAGAACCGCCTTTTACGTAGATATCTCTCTATCTAACGCATAAGTGCACACACTTTATATGCATCGGCATTTCTCTTTCACACATGCTCACAATCTCTCTCAGGGTGTCGGGGTGTCTCACGCACATGCTCTCTCTATTTCTCTATCTCTCTTTCTGACTACTATGTACCACTCTTTTCACTAATCTCAGTTGGAAAACACTATTTCTCTCACATGCATATATACACATGCACGGTCTCTACTAGCCCTCTATACGCACATATATGTGCCTCGTGTCTCCATCGCTTTATATCTTTAGGCCTCTCTACTTTACATTGCCCCCCGACACACCTCTCTAATAGTAGTTGGCAGATATGATTTCATCATATCATTGGTAGAGATATCCTGGCTGTTAGGCTGGATGGTATCTGAGGCAAAGTTTTACCTAGTTCGGATCGGACCCTTGCAGTTGAAGAAAGAGCCTACTCTGATGCTGTATATTAGTGTTAGGGGTGTGTACAAAGTACGTGAATACCAGGCATTGTGCGTGTGTGTATACTATCGATGAACTAGCCCCCAAGCTTGTATAACATACTAAGGGCCTAAGGTTACAAATCATATATAGTCGACTTATCACCGGTGGGATAGAGTCCTCATGACTCTGGTAACCGTGTTGTGCATGAGTCCTCCACATGGGTCTCCATATAACACGTCTTGGTCCAACCTATATGTGGCGCGAGGATGGAACCGACCCATGAGTCTTCATGTTGACCCACCACAACTAGAAATGATGTGCCCACCACCACACACACAATGGCCACTAAGAAAATAAGCATATACAATAGTACAGCGGTATCTAGCTCACGATCGTCTCCATATTTTGTTGATGACAGCGGCGGACTTTGCATTTGATCGTGCTCCGTATTTTGTTGGCGACACTTACGGTCATTGTATTTGAAGCGAAAGCGATATAGTCCTTGGACTTGAATAAGCTCATCACGGTCACCACATACATTTTGTCGTGCTAACCAACATGTGGTTGGATGGTTAGAAGGACAGTGGTTTTCGAGCCCACCAAGGTTAAAGTCCGGTGCTCGCATTTATCTTGTGTTAATTTCAGTATTTTCGGCGATGTCGTTCGGTGGGAGGGCGTTCCACTCGACTACGAGGCACCTATGGTGACCGTAAAATCTCAAGATCATATATGCTGGCCCACTCTCGAAGGTGCGGCGGACGGTGATGGGGAGTGATTTTGGGGAGGCGGGCGGCCCATGAGGCGGAAGTAGTTCGGCGGTGGTGGCTGGCGGCTCGAAGTGGAGTTTGATGATAAAGCTGGAGGCCCTTGATTTCGTATCCAACGGCTGGAAAATCTAATGACCAGAGATGAAAAAAGTCGGTCGGCCCGGCGTGTAGCCTCACCCATGCGTACACATGCACACCGCCAAACCGCGCTTGCGCATGTAGGCGTGCAACAACGGCTGCGTACACATAACATACGCGCATGCATGCTGGCGTGCAACAACGGCTGCGTACACATGCAGCGAGCGAACACTGCGCGTATACGCACCCATGCATGCAACCTTGAAGCGCACCCTTGCGTCGCACCCATGCATGGAACCTTTGAAGCAACCTTGCGCATGCAATACTCCTGCGCTGCATGCACACAGCACCTGCAGCGCAAGACACCGCGGCAACTACATGAAAAGATGGTGTCACACTCAATGAACAATCATCGGTTTATGAAATGCCGCTTCTAACATACTGGCCCACAAAGGTTCCTCTTTTTGTGCGCTGCCTCGTTGGGTCAGCGACATGCAGGCCATGCACCCAAAGATCCCCCACGTCGGTGGAAGAGCGGCGTGGTGTCCTAGATCGAGTCGAGGCGCCACTCGCAGCACCTTTGGCTGAACACACCTCATGCTGCATTCAAGCGCCTCCATGAAACCGCCCGTGTGGAAGCCGAGAAACCCACTGCGGACACTGCGTCCGTTCATGACCGGGCGGCGTTAAATGCATCGCCCGAGCTCCTCCCGTCCGCCATCTATTTAATCTCCTATTTAAGCGAGGCCAAGCGCCCGGCCAGAATCGCACACCTCGCCGCTCCCTATCTCCTCCACCATTTTGTCCCTCTTACAATGGCTTCTGAAAGTAGTTATTCCGCATCCGGCTGGGTAGCCCGCGGATCTGAGCTATGCAGCTCGCTGATCCACCTCCTCCCTCGCCCGCGGGCGATTGCCGCCCTAAGCGGCGCGTGGTTCAACAACTTCGCCGCTCGAGCCAGCTCGGCGAGGCGGCGCCGCGAAGCGTCGTTGCTGCCGTCCATGCAGCCGCCTCATCCGTGTCTCCCGTTTACGTGGCGAGACTCCCATGCGGCGGCAGCGCCATGCAACAGCGGCGAAGCGGGTCGCGCGAG
>JAHIAM010002867.1:0-26584 GCA_021605205.1 Aegilops longissima
GAAGTAATCCTTGACATCGTATGTCCTCATGAGTTAACGCCTGGGGTTTCCCAATCGTCCTCCTCCTCAGGAGACCTTCTTCCAGAGATGATGGAGAGTGACACGCCTTCTCCGGCCCCCTCACCCAACAGGGCGGATGATTCTGAGGTATCGTCCCGGGGGGCTCCTCCTGGTCGGCAAGCAGTGCAGGAAACGAAGAGGGCATTACCCGAAGGTGGTGCTTCTGTCACTCAAGGTTCAGGAATCAAGCATGGCGGCCCCTCCCTATCCGGTTTAGAGCCGGAGACGATCCCGGGGGCGAGTGGGCGGATTCCTTCAAAGGAATACCGTACTCCGACGGCGGCTTCCGAAGACCCAGAAGCGCCGGAAATGCTGACGAACATGCTGCGAGAAGCGTCCGTTTGGAGGAACACCGTGCCTTGATGGTTACGGTGGTCGAAAAGGTTCTATCCGCGAAGAGTGGGTTGAACGAGGCCTTCGCGAGCCTCCTAAGGGGTTTTCAGGTTTGCGATGTAGTTTTGCCAATTGAATAATATTGTGACGCACTGTTGTATATCGCATAGCCACGAGACTTGGATTGCCTTCCGATGGAAGCGATCGGAGGATCAAAAAGATATGCTCAGTTGCTAACCTTGATTTAACTTGGAATACAGGCTGCCTCCCCTCCTGCGGCTACCCGTAACACGGAAGTGGCCGAACTGCAGCGAAAGCAGGATATTGCGGAAGATGACATTGCATTGATCAACAGGCGTCTTGACGACTCGCAAGGTATATATGTCGAGCATTCCTTACACCAATATGCTTGTAATGTAGTCCTGACACCGAAAAGGGTTTATATGAAATGTGCATGATTGCAGATGGTGCTGCCGCCGTTGAAGCTCTTTGGGCGGAGCTAGTCCGGGCCAAGGAGCACACCCGGCGTAGTGATGCGGCTGCCGAGAAGGCATCGGCTGATCTAAGAGCCGAACAAGCAGCTTGGCGCCAAAGTGAGGAGAAAATATCCGCACTGGCGCTTGAATTGATGAATACTGCCAGCCGCTGTGAATTCCTTGAGAAGGATAATAAAGCCAAAATGGCTGAGCTTGATAAGGCCTTACGAGAGGCTAGTGAAGCTCGACCTGAATCTAGGCCAGCTCGTGAAGAGATTCGGCAGGCTAAGGAGATAACGGTTGGTAAGCCCTTTTTGCTTCAGACCAAGTTTGGCGATCCGGACTATGCTCAGCTAAACCAGGTCTGGAGTTCTCCCGCTGAATTCTTGGACTTGCCGAAGAGTTCTTCCGATGCGGCGCAATTTTACCACGCACAAGAGGGGTATGCAACGGAGAAGCTTTTCTGGTCACAATTAGGCGCGTCGAAGCGCCCTCTGTTGCTCAATGAACAAATTCCCAGTGGGCCGAGCTTCATAGGATATCTGGCGACGCCATGAAGAACGTCATAATCTGGTTGTGGCCAAGTGAGCCTATTCCGAGTAGTTATTTTGGCCTGGTGCGGCAGCTTGTTGACGCGGTGTGACGCCCCCGATTCGACCGTACACTAGTCATACACGCAAATGTGTATGATCAGATCTGGAACTCACGGGAAGATATCACAACACAACTCTAGACACAAATAAAATAATACAAGCTTCATATTACAAGCCAGGGGCCTCGAGGGCTTGAATACAAGCTTGATACACAAGCGTCAGCGGAAGCAACAATATCTGAGTATAGACATAAGTTAAACAAGGATGCCTTAAGAACGCAAACACAAAAGCAACAATGATCGAAGAGGCAAGGCCTCCTGCCTGGGACCTCCTAACTACTCCTGGTCGTCGGCGGTCTCCACGTAGTAGTATCCGTCAGCGGTGGCTTCTGGCTCCAAGGATCCACCATCTGGTTGCATCAACCGGAAAGAGCAAGGAAGGAGGAAAAGGGGTAGGAAAGCAACCGTGAGTACTCATCCAAAGTACTCGCAAGCATCAGATCTATACTAAGTATGCATTGCTATCCAATGGAAAGGCTGTATCTGTGGACTGAACTGCAGAATGCCAGAATAGAGGGGGAAGGCCAAGCCTATCGAAGACTAGCATCTTCAAGCAGCTCCAAGCATCTTGCAGCATGTAGAACAGTAAATAATAGCAGTTTAATTGACAAGCATGTTGTAACATTAAGGCCCAGAGATTCTTCCTCGACTCCTTGCGAGGAAGCAATCTCGGAGCCACATATCCATCACATATCAAGTATCCATTTCTAGTTGTATAAGATCAGGATACAAGTCTGAACATCCATTACCGTGGACACGGTATTCGAAAAAAGATCTTCCCTGCAGGGGTGCACCACGTTTTCCAACAGGCTCGATCACTCTGGCCGGACACACCTTTCTGGGGTCAATGCCCGGCCTCGGAAGATCAACACATCGCAGCCCTACCTAGGCTCAGCAGAGAGGTCCCCGCCGGTTTACCTCCTAAGCACTCCAGGGTCTGGGCGCATCGCCCGTTGCACTCCGGGTCGTTGCGTGTAGGGCGGGTCCAGGCTCCACCTCTACATGGATGGTGTCGGCCTAGTCGTGCCGCACTGCTGAACTGGACGTCTGACAAAGCTTCGGCTGATACCACGACGCCGAGGCCCATAACTATTCTCGCGTGGTGGTTGGTGCGTAAAGGCCAAAGGCCAATTCAGAACAAATACCCAAACCTGTTAGTGCATTATTAAAAGGAGTGACGGCTGTCGGGACAAGTCCGGAGCTATCACCCCCTCCGGGTGATCTTCGCTAAATAAGCCACCACCTTTGTCACATCGCACGGGTGCTCTTGGGCCCGCCTGCTTTCTAACGGTCTCTAGTAAAGTCAAGGTAACTGTGTGTCCAGACATCAAGGGGAAAACCCGAGGAATCACCCCCGGAGGATTCCACTTGATGTAATCATCAAGGTGAACGTAAGAGGAACCACCCTCGAGGTTCACACATGAGGTGTTGCATGACAGAGCCGTATCGGGAATGGTGAAAGAGGAACCACCCTCGATGACCACACCGAATAGCTACACTACAGAATTATCATCAGGAGTGCGTTAAGAGGGATCACCCTCGGCACTCGATAGTAGCTCTGCAGAGTCGAGCAACTAAAGGGGCGTGATGTGATGTGAGGTGTCAGGCTCTGGTCGTCGATCACGCTGATCGAGGCGTCGATGATGAAGCAGGGGCAACAAGGACAAGTGGGGGTCACTGATGGATCTCTAACCAACCTATACTAAGCAGTTTAGGACAAGCAGGTAGGTAACAATAGCAGGTACAAAAGTAGGCTATGCATCAGAATAGGAGCAAACAATAACAGTAGCAAAATCTAATGCAAGCATGAGAGAATGGAATGGGCGATGTCGGGATGATCAAGCGGGGGCTTGCCCGGAAGCTCTACCGAAAGGGAAGAAGGGTAAATCGTCGGCGTAGTCGATCACTGTGGGCATCAACAGCGGTCTCGGGGTCTACCAGAGAGAAGAGGGGGAAGAAACAGTAAATATAATGCAAATAGATGCAACACAGATGCATGGGGGGGGGGGGGGGGCGGGGGTAACACGCGGGGCTAGGGGGGTGTTCTAACGCGGTGCTACACGATACCGGCGAAGGGGGAAAACATCCGGAAAGTTTTCCCGGAGTTAGGCTTTTTTTCGGACAGATGAAACGAAGGAGGAAAGTTGCATGTTCTCTATGCTAGGTATGTGTGGCAGACGAACGGACTGCATATTCAGATTCGTCATATTTTTCTGAGCAACTTTCATGTATAAAACTTTCTCATCCGAGCTACGGATTATTTTATATGATTTTTCAAAGTTTTTACAATATTCTGCAATTTTAATTTAATTCGAATTAAATAGCTAAAATGCTAAGCGCACCCAGCACAACATGCACAAAAGTGCACATAGTGGCTGACAGGTGGGCCAGGGGGTCCCAGTTGACCAGTCAACGTTTGACTGGTCAACAGGGGGTAGGCCCCCTGTCATACTCACATGTAACTAATTAGGGATTATTTATGCTAACTAAGTAATTAGCTTAATTAAACCATTTTAATTAAGTTAATTAATTAACTAATTAATTATAATTTTTATTATATATATATATATATTTACACATTTTTCTTTAAGAAAAGGGGGCGAGTGGGTCCCGTATACCAGTGTCACATCCCTAGTCCTGGTATGCACTAGGCTAGCCCTTCATGTGTGCATCATGTTTGAATTTTCAAATGAAGTTGAAATGGGGGATGTTCAAACCCTAGCATAAAAGGAATCCATGAGTTTAACTAAAATATTTTTGATTAATCCAAATGGCTTTCAAAAATGTTCATCATTTCTGGAAAATGCTAGATACAATAACGAGAGGTGTCGAACATTTTTCCATGACATATTTGGGCTCTAAATTAAATCATATAGTATTTGCATTTGGGCATTTAAATGCTATTAAATATTTTAAATGCTCAAATAATCATAAAATAAAATGATTGCTGTTGGTTATATTCCAAACAGTGGCATTGAGAAGTTTTATGATTTTTGGATCTGTCTAGGTATTTTTAATAAAGCCCTAAAGACTACTGAATAATAGAAAATAGAATTAAAGAAAGGAGAGAAGGACTTACAGCAGCCCGGCCAACAAGACCTGCAGAGCAGCCCACGGGCAAAGCCAGCCCGGCCCACCAGGGGCAGCATTGTCTTCTTCCTCTTGCCAGGAGGAGAAGCAGCTGCGTTCCCGACGCGCAGGCGAGCCGCGCCAGCTCCTCCCTGCCTGCCTGGCCTCCCCTATCTTCTGAACGATGCCACGCACCCCCTGGCCCCCTCTTACTCTCTCCCGTGCCTCTCCCCTCCTCTGCTCTCTCTCCCTCCCGCGCCCGAGCGCAACCATCGCCGCCGTCTGCTGCCACTACGGCCACAGCCACCCCCGAGCCCCTCCGACGCCTCCCCAGGCTCCAACACGACATCGTCGCCCTCTCCACCGAGCCACACGACGCCAGACACCTTGGAGCACCGCCATTGGCTCCGTCCCCTTCCTCGGGCCGCCGAGATCGTCACCGCCATTCCGTCACCTCCAAGCCTCCTCCGAGCACGCCGATTGAGGGAGTCCCGGATTAGGGGGTGTCCGGATAGCCGGACTACCATTATCGGCCGGACTATCATCGGCCGGACTATCATCATCAACCGGACTCCAAGACTATGAAGATACAAGATTGAAGACTTCGCCCCGTGTCCGGATGGGACTTTCCTTGGCGTGGAAGGCAAGCTTGGCGATACGGATATGTAGATCTCCTACCATTGTAACCGACTCTATGTAACCCTAGCCCTCTCCGGTGTCTATATAAACCGGATGGCTCTAGTCCGTAGGACAACAACAACAACCCTTACAATCATACCATAGGCTAGCTTCTAGGGTTTAGCCTCCTTGATCTCGTGGTAGATCCACTCTTGTAAACATCCACAATATCAATATCAATCAAGCAGGACGAGGGTTTTACCTCCATCAAGAGGGCCCGAACCAGGTAAAACATCGTGTCCCTTGTCTCCTGTTACCATCCGCCTAGGCGCACGATTCGGGACCCCTACCGAGATCCGCGGTTTTGACACCGACATTGGTGCTTTCATTGAGAGTTCCTCGTGTCGTCACCGATAGGCGTGATGGCCTCTTCAATCGACAACGACGCAGTCTGGGTGAGACTTTCTCCCGGACAGATCTTCGTATTCGGCGGTTTCTGCGGGCCAACTCACTTGGCCATCTGGAGCAGATCGAAGCTTCGCCCTGGCCGTCAGTCAGGTTTGAAGCCTAAACTTCACGGCCGATATCGCGGGGACTTGATCTTGATGGATCTGAGCCACACCGAAGCGTGCAGCGCTGTCACGATGGGCATGACCTAACTCTGCGCGGACAGCACCTTGGAGGTCCGCTGCGAATCCGCTCCGACCTATAGTCGGGCCGATCGCTCGGATCGAGGGCGGATGGCTGGACACCGCCCGGGAGCTACAACTTCTCGGCGATGGAGCGAACACTTACCTTGTCCCGCATAAAGCTCATGACTCCGAGGTGCGGACTCTGCCGGACTCAACCTCCTGCGCCCGCCGGTCGAATCCGATTGGGCGCCGATCGGAATTCACCGCTGCGGACATCTTTCAAAGCACTCGCCCTTGGCGATATCATAAATTCATCTGAAGCATCTCTCGCTATCAGGAGAGCCCTGGCGAACTACGGCCGGTATGGTTGGGACAGCGGACGACGAAGAAATTGAGCCCACCCACCACCCACCCGTAGCCACCGTCGGCGATTTAACCGGCGTGCTCGACTACGACTCCAAGACATCGGCGGTATGGGCGGCGATGCGGAGACTACCAAGAACCGGTGCCTACAGGACTTTGGAAGACCACCTCGTCATACGGCATATACATGGCGGACACCCCAAAAGATGGGGACGGCGAAGAAGCAACGGAGGCCGATTCTTAAAGAAACAGCCCAAGCGCCGGCGTCGTGGCGCCGCTCTAAATCCCGCCACGGCAAGAATGGAGATTCCGCACAGGAGATAATAACACCCCGAAAGTGCCGAAGACAACCCCTCCGGACGATCCAGCGCGCAGGAGGCGAAGCAAGCCCTCACGAGAGGCGGGCATTTAAGAGGTCGAGGATGACAATTACTTACCTCCCTCCGGAGGCGAGGCAAGCCTCGGCGACGGCAATTCGTCGTGCACGAGGATCCCGTCGAACAAGAGCGTTTTCAGACGCGGGCTAATGGCCACGGCAAACAGCCTAAAGAAAAAGCAGCAACAGACTTCAAGCTGATCAAGACCTCTTGGCCGACAGATGGACCGAGGTCCTCGCGGCAAGAGTATGAATGCCCCTCAAAAGTTACCTAAAACGCAAGTTGCTCCCCGACTAGAGGAGGAAGCGTACAAACCTGCATCACCGGCGCTGTCGGCAGACCGACCACCTCGTGGCGCGGACGGAGAGAGCGTGCAAGCCCTCCACCAAAACCGTATCCCGGCATCGCTCAAAAAGCATGACGCTACGGGGGAACGCGCCGGACTTGCGAGATATATTGGAGGACAAGGCAAGACAATCCAGATCTATCTATGGATCACGCGAGCACCCCAAGACCCACGACGAATACCGTCGCGCCGGATACAACTACTCCGGCCGGTCCGAACACAGCAGACAACGCTCTCTCGAGCTACGTCGCGATATTGCTCAATACAGAGGTGCCGCACACCCACTATGCTTCACTGAAGAAGTAATGGATCATTGAATCCCTGAAGGGTTTAAACCCGTTAATATCGAATCCTACGATGGCACAACAGACCCCGCGGTTTGGATTGAGGATTATCTCCTCCATATACATATGGCCCGCGGCGATGATCTTCACGCCATCAAATATCTCCCGCTCAAGCTTAAAGGACCAGCTCGGCATTGGCTTAACAGCCTGCCCGCAGAGTCAATTGGATCTTTGGGAAGACACGGAAGCCGCATTCCTCGACAACTTCCGGTGTGGCGCGTATATGCGACCACCGACGCAGATGACCTAAGCCACATAATCCAGCAGCCGCACGAATCGGCGGGCAATTCTCGACACGGTTCTTAACAAAGAAAAATCAAATCGTCGATTGTCCGGATGCAGAGGCACTCGCCGCCTTCAAACATAACATTCGCGACGAGTGGCTGGCCCGGCACCTAGGGCGGAGAAGCGAAATCCATGGCAGCCCTCACATCACTCATGACCCGCTTACATGCGGGAGAGGATAGCTAGCTAGCTCGCAGCAACAACCTCGGCAAAAACGCTGGCAGTCCGGATACCAAGGACCGCAATGGCAGGTTGCGTCACAACAAAACAAACGCCGCGTGCGGCGGCAAAGAATGAGGATCGGCAGTCAGCGCGGATTCGAGGCTCAAGCCGGTCAGCGGAAGAATCCATTCACAAGAACCACTCCGGGCCCGTCAATTTGGACCGAATACTCGACCGCTCTGTCAAATACATGGAACCCCGAAAAGCCAGCTAACCACACCAACAGAGATTGTCGGGTATTCAAGCAGGCGAGCAAATTAATCGCCAAAAACAGTGACAAGGGGCTACAGCGATGACGAGGAAGAGACCCGCCGCCCGAACAACGAGAGGACAAAAGGATTCCCCCTCAAGTTCGGACGGTAAACATGATATACATAGCGATATTCCCAAGAGGGAGCGAGCGTGCACTAAAGGGCGTATCTGCGATGGAGCCAGTCGCCCCAAAATTCAACCCATGGTCCTCTTGCCCGATCACTTTCGATCGAAGAGACCATCCGACCGATATCCGCCATGGCGGATTCGCGCATTGGTTTTAGACCCAATCGTCGATGGATTTCACCTCACGAGAGTCGATGGACGGCGGCAGAGTGCTGAACCTGCTTTATCGGGATATAGTGCGCAAGATGGGCATAGACCCTCAAGGATTAAACCTACAAAGACAACCTTCAATGGCGTCATACCAGGTGTCGAGGCCGGTTATGCGAGCTCGATTACTTTGGAAGTGGTCTTGATCCCGGATAATTTCGAAGTGAGAGTTAATCTTGACATAGTCCCGTTTCATGGCGGCTATCACGCTCTGCTTTCGGACGAACCGCGTTCGCAAAATTCAACGCGGTGCCGCATTATGCATACCTTAAGCTCAAGATGCCAGGCCCTCGTGGAGTCATCACGGTCAATGGAAACACAGGCGCTCCTCGAGCGGAGGAACATACAACGACTCTCGCGGCGAAGTCTGAGCAACCTTTTAAGGCAATTTTCGAGTCCGGCCGTTAAGCGACCGGACACGCCAAACGCGCCGAGCAACATCAACCAAGACCACAGCACGTTCGAGCACGCGTAGCAATGCGGCCTCAACCCCAGCCCTCGCAAAATTGTAAGACAAACTCTCGCGTACATAATTACGCCCGGAGATACCATGGGCATAGGGGAAAGGCACAACCACAACAGACCAGTGCGGTTCGACCACACCGGGGGCTCCCAAGTGTGTCGCTCTTTTTCTTTTATTTCTCTCTTTTATACAGAACTCGTCCGTGGCGAACCTGCCGAACTCATGATGCAACAGCCGAGGGAAGGACAAAGGCGCGATGAACACTCGGTGGTGTCCATCACGAGCATTAAATTTGTTAAATACAACATTCCGCGGCCTACCCTCGGAGAGACGCCTTTAATTCGTCCAATCCCTTGCTTTCCGCACTATTTGTATCATTCCGCACTCATAGCATATCTTCTTGAATAAAATGCAGCACTTTTGCCCATAATTGCATTACCTTATATATATATGTTCATTTACGACATGTTGCACCATTACATTTTGGTGCGGCCAAATACACCGAGGGCTTATGTTCTCCGCATTATGGTGTGATAAAGTCCAAACACTTACACAAGTGCGGCACCCCAAACTTACAGCATTATATGAATCGGCTCCGAATCATGTCTTGGGTCAATAGTTGGGTTTGCCCGGCTCCCATGTTTGGCATCTTACGTTCCGTTCTATCGGCTAAGGTAGCACTGGGAGAACCACTGCGATTGCGCCCGGTTGAGCCGGGTTAACGCCTCGATGGAGAAAGCTAAAACTATTTGTCTTGATAAGGCGAGACTGATCGCTGTTCGAGAGGTCCTTCGGGTCCTTAAAGACCTCGCCGCTTCGAGCGAAGTTCGGATAATGTCCGAGCGAAGGCGTGGATAGCGCCCTAATTGGTCCTCCGAATACTAGGGGCTTCACGAAATTTAAAATTATAGAATTCTATGGCTAAGTGAGAGTGTTCAAGCACTATAAGTCCGGTTGCCTTGTTCGTTGTGTTGGCGCCTCCCTAGATGGACCCAAAATGGGAACAAGAGTGCTCAAGTTTATCCCGAACACCCGGCAGACTCGTGGCATGGGGCTGAAGCCGACGACTTGCCATCTCTCGATTTAATAAATGGCCGCCTGAAGGTAATATTTTAAATTAACAAGCGTTGCTTAGCGCATATGAACAAAGTTTTCATTGCACAGGATAACACATTGCGAATTTACTCAATAATTACATCCACAGGGCACTCATCCGCAATCTTGCGGGCACCCTTGAGACAGTCTTATAGTACATTTGGGCGACGATATTCCTTGCCCGGCTGGTGGCGCGTCGCTGATTAGCTTCTCCGCATCCAGCTTGCCCCAATGCACCTTTTTGCGGGCAAGGGCCCGGCGAGCACCTTCAATACAAAGCGGAGCGCTTGATAACCTCCACCGGGCACGCATCCACCAACCGTTGCATGAGGCCGAAGTAGCTCCTGGCATGGCCTCTCCGAGCCACAGCCGGACTATGAGGCCCTTCATGGCCTGCTTTCGGCCACCTTGTGGAGCTCGACCAGCTGCTTCAGCTGGTCGCTAGGGGCACCGGATGGCCGACCTCAAGCATCTTGAGACCGAAGACCTTCTCCGTCGAGCTCCCTCCTCGGCTCGGTAGAATCTGGCGACATCGGACACGCTGCAAGGTAGATCTGCAAACGCCTACGAGAGCTCGAATTGTAAGTAATGTCGTAATTTACATTCACATGCTTGCTTTGCATGAAAAATGCCTTACCCTCCGCTATCTTCCTCACCAACTCAATCTCTGAAGGGAATTATGGGCATCGGCCTTGGCAGTTTTGGCACTTTCGAGAGCGAGGCAAGCTCGGACTCTCGAGTCTTTGAGTCACGCCCAAACTCTCATGCTTTTCCATGAGAGCACGGAGCTCTTGCTGAACCACCGCCACCGCGCCTCCTGCTTTTCTCGCTCTGCCCGTTCGTGGCGCATTGCGTTGCTCGCGGACACGGCCTCCTTCGTGGTCGCCACCTCGTTCGTGGCCCTGCAGTATGTTATCCTTGTTATTTTTGTTGCAACCTAAATCCTTTTACAGAAGGTACAAGTTCAAAGTGGTGTTACTCACCTTCTTTGTCCCGAGCTGCTTCTGGCGCTGCCGAGCTCTTGCTCGGACCGCTCGAGCCTGCTTCAAAGCACCGACCTCCATGATCGGTCTGGCGAGAGGTCGGCAGCGCAGCCTGCAACCCATATTGACATAATTTTTAGCAACCCTGCGTATATCTTCTTTTTTAAGATCCTCATTCGGCTTTTCTTCCGAACACCGAACCGAGCATTAGGGGCTACTGTCTATGCGGTATTACATTGCATATTTTAACTTCTTACCTCAAAGCACGATAGAAGGCTCTGCGAGCTTCGGTCAGCCCGCTCTTAGCAAGCTGCACTTTTGAATCACCGCACTCATAATAGTGCGGTGTTCTTCCTCGATGGAAGCGCCTGCAGCGCCTCCAACAAATTGCCCGGCGCCCCGGTTGGGCCGGAAGCCGCCCGGCGTCCACGGTCTTGCCCTTCATTGAAGGGCCGCCCGGCGGACCGGAACCACTGCGGGTTACGATATGGAGTCGGCGCAAAGTCCAGAGGACGCCTTGTGGCACCTTCGAGCCTCCCCGATGGGTCCCTTCTTGGGATCCCACCTCGGCGTCCTCGATGTCGCGAGGGGTGGAGGCGGTCGGGATGGAGTCTACATCCGACGGAGCCAACGACCCTTCGATGAAGCGGGAGATCATCAGCGGCCGGACTACAGGCAGCATGCGGCATCGAATGACACTATGTGACGAAAAAGAAATTATAAATCATTCAGAATCCGGATACTTACGATCTCGCGGAGGCCTGGCCCTTGAAGGCCATTCTTCCTCGCCAACATTGATGTTGGCGGAGCTGTCTGGGGAATAGTCCTTCCCTCTTGGACCCTTGGCCTCCCCTGTTGGGAAGCCTTCCTCTTCCTCTCTCCCTCCTCCGGGAGAGTCCTCTTCTCCTCCTCGTTTTGGGAGAGTCCGCCCGAGTCGTCGGACACCTGAAAGCAGGAACTCTTTCGAGCACCCGTGGCCTCCTTCTTGGCCTTCTTCTCCAGCACCACGTGCGGTGCCGGAACCAGCAGCCTCGCTAGACGGGCGTCTACTGGATTCTCTGGCATAGTAGCCGGGCAGATAATCTGCTCCGCCTTCCTCATCTAGTCCTGTCAAAGGAAAAGGGGGAAATTAAAACCTGCATAGAGTCAAACTATGAAAATCAAGTGTCCCGTAAAGGGGTAGAATCACTTACCTCGTTGGCTTGGCGCTGCGGCGAAATCCGCGATCTTGATCGCGGATGCGAAACCGGCGCCTTGAACAGCACCCTCCAGCGCCGTGCGTCGTGTGAAGAGCCCGCTCAGCGCTGGTGCTGTTCCGGATCGAACTCCACAGATTGAATGCCGCTCTTGGCATGGGAGAATCCGGACGAGCATGACTTGGACCACGTTAACCAGCTGAGCTTCTTCACGGCTTACGGATACGGGCTTGGAGTCCGTCGGCTCCTCCAAACTACCCCACAAGAAGCCCTTCTCTTTCCGGGAGGTGAGCTGCGTGGGGATACCAGATCTGAACTCGGGGCTGCCGCCCATGTAGGGTCACGCTGCTCGGTGATATAGAACCACCCGATTGCCACCCCTTGACGGATTCCACGAAGGCCCCTTGAACCAAAGGACATTGGGCATCTTGCCCAACATGGCGCCTCCGACTCCGCTTGAGTGCCCTTCACTACCTTCGCTTGACATTGAAGGTCTTGAGCCACAAGCGAAGTGGGGCTGGATGCGAGAGGAAGGCCTCGCACACGGCGATAAACGCCGAGATGTTGAGGATGAAGTTGGCGCCGGATCATGGAAATCCAGGCCGTAGTAGAACATGAGCCCCGGACAAAGGGGTGAAGTGGAAAGCCCAGTCCGCGGAGGAAGTGGGGAAGGAGCGACCCTCTCATGGGGCTGGGGGTGGGGATGAGCTGCCCTTGTCGGGCAGCGGCGCTGTGATGTCGCCGGAGAGGTATCCGGCGCTGCGCAGTTTGGTGATGTGCTCCTCCTTAGCGGTGGAGGCCAACCATTTACCTCCCGCTCCGGACATGGTCGGAGAAGGTTGAGGCGAGATCTGTGAACTTGGGCGCTGGAGCTCGAGTCTTGTGGAGATGGATAAGCAAAGGAGGAATAAGGCGTGGGTGAGAAGGTGAATCCTTATCCCTATATGGGCGGCGAAGTCTCTGCGTCCCCCACCGCCTGGTAAAACTCGCTTATCTCCCAAGCGTCACCATCAATGGCGCGGTTGGGTTACCTACGTCCGTATTGATGAGAATCCGGATTAAGGGAAACACGATCTACGCTCGACAAGGCGTGCCAAGGAAACCGCTTCACTAAATCTTGTTGAGGTGGTAAAGTAAAAACAATTCAAGTAATGGCTTGGTAGTGGTGTGACGTCATGCCACAAAAAGCGTCGGCAGATTGAACTTGTGTATATATTATCTCTCTACGGTGGAATTTGGAATTTATTTTGCGAGCGGACACTATCCTGGTGTTCACAATCTTCTATCATTGGAGGAGGAACCCGCCTTGCAATGCCAAGCAATATACACGCGGACTTATCGTCATTGAAGCCTAGTTCAGGGGCTCTTGAGGAGTCCCGGATTAGGGGTGTCCGGATAGCGGACTACCATTATCGGTCGGACTATCATCGGCGGACTATCATCATCAACGGACTCCAAGACTATGAAGATACAAGATTGAAGACTTAGCCCGTGTCCGGATGGGACTTTCCTTGGCGTGGAAGGCAATCTTGGCGATACGGATATGTAGATCTCCTACCATTGTAACCGACTCTATGTAACCCTAGCCCTCTCCGGTGTCTATATAAACCGGATGGCTCTAGTCCGTAGGACAACAACAACAACCCTTACAATCATACCATAGGCTAGCTTCTAGGGTTTAGCCTCCTTGATCTCGTGGTAGATCCACTCTTGTAAACATCCACAATATCAATATCAATCAAGCGGGGCGAGGGTTTTACCTCCATCAAGAGGGCCCGAACACAGGTAAAACATCGTGTCCCTTGTCTCTGTTACCATCCGCCTAGGCGCACAGATTCGGGACCCCCTACCGAGATCCGCGGTTTTGACACCGACACCGACCATCCCAACGTCTCCGCGGTGAGCTCAAGTGCGAATCCCCTCTTCCCGCCTCGATTTCTTCTTTGTAGTCGCCGCCCTTGAAGACCGAACCACGCCGCAAGACGAGCTTCGTCGCGGCCACATTCCGGTGACCATTTGGTCCTCGCGTGCGCCGTTGCACTCACAACGCGCACAGAGCCTCTCTTCAGCACTGCTACTTGCTCGAACGCAGGCCGTAGCACCAAAACCGCGAGCACCCGAGCTCCGGCCGCCGCCCAACTCGGCGTCGCCGCCGCTACGGGCCACCCCAGCTCCATTCGCTGGCACCAGTGGATGCGCCACTCCTCCAGCTCCCCGTAGAGTCAAACCCCGTCGCAAACCACCGTATGTAGCACCGCCCCGAGCAACTCCGGCGAGGTCCCGCCGTCGCCGTGGTCGCCGGCGTCACTTGCTGACGTGGCTGGCTTAATTAGCCACTAATCACCGCCCCGTGCCACTGACACTGGTCCCCACACACTTAACTAACCACAGTTTAATTCCTGTTTAGATTAAATTAACCACGGTGGCCCCACGCGTCAGTTTTGACCATGCTGACGTGGCTGTTGACTGGGCCCACACGGCAGCGACCGTAGACAGCACCGTGACACTGACCAATGGGACCCACTAGTCAGATATGACCTGGACCGGCCCCGTTGACCAGCTGACATCACAGTGACATAGTGCTGATGCCATAACTCATTTTCTGGATTAATTTTAATTCAGGAAATTTCAGAAAATATCCCAAACTTCTAAAATACATAGAAATTCAACCGTAACTCCAAATGAAATAAATTATATATGAAAAATGACTAGAAAAATCCAATCTATCCATCTGTACCTTTTTCATGCATGATAGAACAACTTAGGGCTGCTGTTTAGGCCAAATCTTATAATGGCATTTAAACCTTCACATATGGAGTTTGAATTTGAACCTAGGGTCCAAACCATCTTTATTTAACATGCTGCTAGTTGCATTAGCTCAAACCACAGATATTGCCATGTCACATTCATGCATCATATTGTTGCATTGCATTGATTGTGTTCCTTCTCTGTTTGCCGGTGTTGTTCCCTCTCTATAGACGTGTTCCGACGATGAGTTCGATGACACCAATGAAGAGCTATATCATCTTCAGAAGTGCCACGCAAGCAAAACCCCCTTTTCATTCCGATAAAATCCCACTCTCTCGCTCCTGCTCTCATTTACTGCATTAGGACAACGATGATTCATTTGTTACTTGCTGCGGTAGTTGAACCCCTTTATCCTCTGCATGACCTGTCATTGCCACAGTAAATAGATGAAACCCACTAGCATGAGTAGGAGTTGTTTGAGCCCTGATGTGCCTACTCATTCATGCTTGTTTGTCATGCCTGCTATTGCTTAGAGTTGTGTCAGGTCTGATTCATCAGGGATGAATTCGAGGTGTGGTGAACATGTCCTACTGTTAAGAGCTAAGTGTGTGAACACGATTTGGTAAAGGTAGTGGTGAGAGGCCATGTAGGAGTACATGGTGGGTTGTCTCATTGAAACCGTCCTCAGGAACTGAGTTACGTGTTTGTGATCCATGAACAGCTACTACCACACATTGGGTTCGTAACTCGGCCCTCTTGACTTATTAATCAACCCGATCTCTGTCCGGGAGTTGCAACTAGTTTACGGTGTTTGTAGGTAGTGTTAGTAGTCTACCAAGTGGCACCCTGCAGGTGGGCTTGGGATAGACTAGGCACTGATGTACGGTGTACCAAGTGGCACCGGATGGTGGGCTTGGGAACCCTACTCACATCGTTTGGGGCCGTGGCGACACCCGGCGGATCTCCTTGCGGATGGAACCCGAATAGGCGATAAACCTGGACGAGAGACTTGTGTGGTTAGTCGGTCGTGGCCGACACCCTCGCTGGGCTTCGCTTGAAGGTTGCAGTACATGTCGTGTATGTGGCGATAAGTGGTGAGAGTGTGTGTAGAAGTACACCCTGCAGGTTAACATTATCTATTGAATAGCAGTGTCAGCGGAAAAGGACTTACGGGTTGCTGTACAGTTCATAGACAAGTGAAAGTGGATACTATAAAATGCGCAAGATAAGCAGGAGTGCTATGGATGGCGTTCTCGTAGAGAAACGGGAGCGGATCCATAGTGGTGTATTGGTATGGTGAATATGTGGACTCGTGTGCGCCACCTCAAAAGAGTTACTTGCGTTCGTAGTTCGGGATAGCCACCGAGTCAAAGCTGGCTTGCTGCGATTAAACCCCACCTTCCCTTTGTTGACAATGATGCATATGTAGTTAGTTACGATGTAAGTCTTGCTGGGTACATTTGTACTCACGTTTGCCTATTTTATGTTTTTTGAGAGAGACTTCCGTCTCACTAGTAGTTCAGCGTGGACTTGACGTTTAGCTTGTAACCTCAGCTACGATCTTGTACCCTTGGGAGGTCTTGTAGATAGTCAGGTTTCTCAGCCTTTTTAATTTGTAGTTATGCGTACTCGGACATGTTTATGCTTCCGCTCGATGCTTATATGCTCTGTATGTTGGGTCATGAGACCATGATTGTAATACTTGGCTCCTCGGAGCCTATTGAATAAATACTTGAGTCGTAGAGTTATGTTGTGATGCCATGTTGTATTTACACATATCGAGCATATTGTGTGTATGATTGAAATGCTTGGTATGTGTGGGATCCGACAACCTAGTTGTTTACCCTTGGTAGCCTCTCTTATGGGAAATGTTGTCTTGTGCTTCCATGAGCCATAGTAGTCCGCTTCTGCCCGATTCACGGAGTCCTGCTAGCCCAGCACTACTGCTCGGAACACTTGGTGGCGGCATGTGATTCACCGTTCTGTGTACATCCCTTCGGGAAATGTCACGCGGTGACATCCGAGTCTGCCTAGCCTGCTACAGCCGGGTTCCCGAGTCCTGTTAGCCAGTGCTACAGCCCAATTCATGCGCTGCTTGACCGACATGCTCGATGTTGATTCATGTATGCCTGTCCCCGTAAGTTAGTGCCACTTTGGGTTCACGACTAGTCATGTCGGCCGGGTTCTCTGTCATATGGATGCTAGCGACACTATCATATCGTGAGCCAAAAGGCATAAGCGGTCCCGGGCCATGGTAAGGCGACACCGTGGGAATACCGTGCGTGAGGCCGCAAAGTGATATGAGGTGTTACGGCTAGATCGATGTGACTTGGAATCGGGTCTGACAGCTTTGGTATTAGAAACTGTTGCTGTAGGATTACCAAGCCAAACTGGTCGAAGTTGAGTCTAGAAATGCTTTAGTTATGTAAGGGAATTGATTGTGGGATGGAACATAAGGCTCTTTTTACTCCTTTACCCTATGCCCTTCTGATCCGAGTCAACCTCTTCTTTTCTACGTGGATTAAGAACTAGGCCTTCTCATCTATCTATAAGGATGACGTGTTACTAATCCATAGACTTATATAATTGATAGTTTCAAATCTCAGTTCAGTTTCTACTACTTCCGTATGATCATAGCTGGCCTCAGAACCTTGATATTGTGATGTTGAGTGGTCATGCCACCATTTTTGCAGGATGTCTCAAATCTTTTTGAGCATTTACAGCCGTTATGCTGTCCGAGTCATCCCAGGTTTCTAAATAGTCTGATGCATTTGCAAATCCCTTCTTCCTGTTTCTGATGTTCATTTGGGTCAGGTTAATCACACAAATTAGTGTGTTGAGGTACTCTGTTGCCTCGACATATATGTTGGAGCTATTATTATGGCCCTATGTGTCTTAGAGGGTCACCTAGTAATCTAGCAATGCTTTGTATCACCAGTGTGATGATTCTGGCCATTATTCTTGAAAGCATCCCGTGATGCCACTTAGTAGTAGGTATTCTATTACTGGGTTTCTGAACCCGAGATTTCCCTACTTACTTCATGTTGTTAGTATTTCTCGTACCTTTAGGATATTAGTAACCTTTGCGATAGTCTTCGAGGTCCGTGGTACATCATTCTTCTAAATACCATGAACCATTCTTGGCAGAAGTTCCCTGAACCAAGAGATCACGACAAGAGTGCTCTCGATGGGTTCTCCATTCTATTTTGCGACTCTGCCAGTTCAACCTTCTTGCATGGGTTATCCGGAAGAAATATGCTGAATTTGTTCGGCATACCAATCCATGCATCCACAACTCAGAAAAACATGTGTTCCTTTGAGTTGTCTCTCTTTAGTTGTTTTCTGGCCCTCGTCTATCGATTGATAGTCAGGAGTAGTTATGCATTCATGTTCATCAATGCCACTACTCTTGTGGCCCGTCAAGCCATTATATTCGGGAATGACTAGGAGAAACTAACTCCAGTATCTCATCCATTTCCGGGATTGGATCAAAGTAGTTGTACTTCGCAGATCAAAATACCAATCCAACTTTTGCTCTGTTCTACCTTGGAGTGTTACCATCTTTATGTCAAGAGTGTCATGAGAATTGCACCACCTCTTATGAATTCTTGACGCAGTAATACTTCTTGCCATCATTGTTCATTCATCGGTTCCCGTGTTATTGTAACCGGAATGCCGACAAGTGTACCGTGATGTGCGAAATCAATACTCCTAGCAACTCCGTTGCTTGGTAGTTAATGGACAATAATTTCGTTCTTAGCGTGTTGGTTTTTGAATCATCATTCTAAGATAGATTGTGCTACCTAGTCCTTATCTTCGGTGCACTCTTCTATCAATGAGTTAGGATTGTGTCAAGTCTTGCCCTGAAAAGCAAGATTGTTCTCGAGCTTAGTAACGTATGGGTGGTTCGTGATTTTTCGAATATTTTCTCGGAAGTATGACCAGGTTTCACCTGACCGCTATGTTGAGTTCGTGATCATGTTGGTTTTCTTCCAAACCACCCATTCTCCAAGATTCTGTGTTGGATACCCCAAGCTAGTTGGTTAAGCTAAACAACAACTTGGAGAGTTGGAAGATGGAAGCTTGTCCGACTTAGTTCACCACTAAGGGATATCCTTGAGTGTGTGTGTGTGTGTGTTGAAGAAAGATGATATCTTCATCGACTGATCCCCGTGATCAGTTGTTGAATCTATTGTCTTGTCCAAACCTTGATTTGAGTGTGGGCTATCGTCAAATCAAGTTAGAACCAATGATATCCGTAATGTTGTCTTACTCGTGGTTGATCCCTTGAGCATACACCATTACATCTTTTGGTCTGAACAATACTATCACCGTGTTCACATGATGGCGGAAGTCGATGATATGGAAATTCCGATGAGTTCTTTATTGAGCCCATCGCAGCATTTTGTCTCCCCCATGATTCATGTTGAACATCAACCTAGTGTTGGAAACTTTTATAAGCATTATCTTCATGTCCCATTCGTGAAGAATATGTTGGATGAAAGAAGTGACTTTCTCTGATTCACGTGTATTTGGAGCAAGTTGCCGCCGTGAGTTCGAGAAAGATTGTTTTTGTTTCCCTGGTACCATCCCAAGTCAGTCATGCATGTGCGAAGTATGCTATGGTTTGACAGGCTCGCAACCTTCATTCCATATGTACCCCTAGCACACCAAACCACTAACTTATTTGTTCAAGTAGAAGAAGTTCCTTCATAAGAGCTAATCATATGACTTATGCAAGGACTTCGTTATCCGCGATGAAGGTTCCCAACTAGAACTCGGTAGTGTTTTATTATAAGAATACCATGTGGTCATGCTTGTCTAGGACAGTGTGTTCACAGGTGTGTAGCAGGACCAGCTCATGATTTGGAGCTTGCTATCGTAGTTCATCTCCGAGAATCTCATAGCGTCATCTAAATCGATTTGTGTTGCAAACTTTCATTTTTCTCTCTAGACTGGATGAGTCTGGAATATTCTGACACCAACCAGATCTGAATCTCAGGCAGATATGATAGTTGGAACGTTTCCCGAGAACTATAATATTGGTCTCTCTGTAACCCAGTAAGTGGATGTCGTGGCCAACACACCTAGCTGGGAGCACTACTATTGTAGTATCTTGATTAAGCCGTTTGGTCACTTCCCATGAGGATTTCACATGACTTATTCTAGAAGTTGTTCCTTATGGATTTTGTGCTCCCGAACTCTGACCTTTACTTGATGTTCTAGATACCAAACCATATCTAAGAATGGGTTACGCTAGCACATCAAGGAGAACATTGGAAGCGGAGTGCTAAATGTTTCTCGGTCAATCACCCAGATTTTGATTCCTTGGCCTCGCTAAGGTGAAATCTGAGAAGGTGTTATCTCCTTTTGCATCTGCATCGTCCATCGTTGTTCATCATGGTAGTACGTTGTGTTGCGAGGATCCTTGACACGGATGTTGGTAGAACCTTGATGAATATGGAAATGCTCAAGTTCTTGAGAGCACGCGCAAGCAAAATCATCCCTTGCGTTGTCTTCAACAAGGTAGTCCACATCATCCATTCTAGTCTGGGTATTCCATCCCTTCTTACTCCGCCAAACAATTGTTGTGATTTGCCTTAGGTTGGTATAATCTGAATCAAAAGTAATTCTTTTTCCACTTAAGGGAATATTTCTGCAAGTCACCTTCCCTAAGGTGCCATTTTGGAATCATGGCACATAACCCCTCGTCATCTGTTCCCCTCCATCCCTCTAGATGTGTGCTTCGTGTCTCAGCTCGAGAGATATTTCCATGTCTCCCTCCGAGAGTTGATCCTGAGTTGATTCGATCTCCGAGAAGATCGACCCTTCTAGAGTTTTTCCTTTCCTCTCGTTGTCATGTGGGTTGGAGTTCTCAGAGCAAGACGACGAGACAAAGATGGTGATTGAATCAACGTTCATTTGAAGTGCAACCTGGATCGTGAAGATTGCGTTAGTTGCGTTCCCCCATCATATTACCCTACGCTTGAATCTCGGGATGAGATTCTTGTTTAGTGGGGGCGAGTTGTCACATCCCTAGTCCTGGTATGCACTAGGCTAGCCCTTCATGTGTGCATCATGTTTGAATTTTCAAATGAAGTTGAAATGGGGGATGTTCAAACCCTAGCATAAAAAGGAATCCACCAGGTTCAACTAAAATATTTTTCAGTTAATCCAAATGGCTTTAAAAAATGTTCATCTTTTCTGGAAAATGCTAGATACAATAACGAGAGGTGTCGAACATTTTTCCATGACATATTTGGGCTCTGAATTAAATCATATAGTATTTGCATTTGGGCATTTAAATGCTATTAAATATTTTAAATGCTCAAATAATCATAAAATAAAATGATTGCCGTTGGTTATATTCCAAACAGTGGCATTGAGAAGTTTTATGATTTTTGGATCTGTCTAGGTATTTTTAATAAAGCCCTAAAGACTACAGAATAATAGAAAATAGAATTAAAGAAAGGAGAGAGAAGGACTTACCTGGCAGCCCAGCCAGCCCACCACTGTAGCAGCCCAGCCGGGCAAAGCCATCCCGGCCCACCGGGGGCAGCATTGTCTTCTTCCTCTTGCCAGGAGGAGAAGCAGCTGCGTGCCCGACACGCAGGCGAGCTGTGCCAGCTTCTCCTTGCCTGCCTGGCCTCCCCGATCTTCTGGACGATGCCACGCACCCCCTGGCCCCCTCTCACTCTCTCCCGTGCCTCTCCACTCCTCTGCTCTCTCTCCCTCCCGCGCCCGAGCGCAACCATCGATGCCATCCGCTGCCACTACGGCCACAGCCACCCCCGAGCCCCTTCGACGCCTCCCCAGGCTCCAACACGACATCGTCGCCCTCTCCACCGAACCACACGACGCCGGACACCTTGGAGCACCGCCATTGGCTCTGTCCCCTTCCTCGGGCCGCCGAGATCGTCACCGCGATTCCGTCACCTCCAAGCCTCCTCCGAGCACGCCGACCATCCCAACGTCTCAGCGGTGAGCTCAAGTACCGAATCCCCCTCTTCCCCGCCTCGATTTCTTGTTGTAGCCGTCGCCCCCTTGAAGACCAAACCGCGCCGCCGCACGAGCTCGTCGCCGGCCACATTGCGGTGACCATTTGGTCCCGTGCGTGTGCCCGTTGCACTCACAGCGCCACGTAGAGCCTCTTCAGCCTGCTACTTGCTCGAACGCAGACCGTAGCACCAAAACCGCGAGCACCCGAGCTCCGGCCGCCGCCCAACTCGCCGTCGCCGCCGCTACGGGCCACCCCAGCTCCATTCGCTGCCACCAGTGGATGCACCACTCCTCCAGCTCCTCGTAGAGCCAAACCCCGTCGCAAACCACCGTCTGTAGCACCGTCCCGAGGAACTCCGGCGAGGTCCCGCTGTCGCCGTGGTCGCCGGCGTCACTTGTTGACGTGGCTGGCTTAATTAGCCACTAATCACCGCCCCGTGCCACTGACACTGGGCCCCAAACACTTAACAAACCATAGTTAATTCCTGTTTAGATTAAATTAACCACGGTGGCCCCACGCGTCAGTTTTGACCATGCTGACGTGGCCGTTGACTGGGCCCACACGGCAACGACCGTAGACAGCACTGTGACACTGACCAATGGGACCCACTAGTCAGATTTGACCTGGACCGGCCCCGTTGACCAGGTGACGTCACAGTGACGTAGTGCTGACGCCATAACTCATTTTCTAGATTAATTTTAATTCAGGAAATTTCAGGAAATATCCCAAACTTCTAAAATTCATAGAAATTCAACCGTAACTCCAAATGAAATAAATTATATATGAAAAATGACCAGAAAAATCCAATCTATCCATCTGTACCTTTTTCATGCATGATAGAACAACTTAGGGCTGCTGTTTAGGCCAAATATTATAATGGCATTTAAACCTTCACATATGGAGTTTGAATTTGAACCTAGGGTTCAAACCAACTTCATTTAACCTGCTGCTAGTTGCATTAGCTCAAACAACAACATATTGCCATGTCACATTCATGCATCATATTGTTGCATTGCATTGATTGTGTTCCTTCTCTGTTTGCCGGTGTTGTTCCCTCTCGATAGACGTGTTCCGACGATGAGTTCGATGACACCGATGAAGAGCTATATCATCTTGAAGTGCGTGCAAGCGAACCCCTTGTTCATTCGATAAAATCCCACTCTCTCGCTCCTGCTCTCTTTTCTGCATTAGGACAACGATGATTCATCATTACTTGTTGCGGTAGTTGAACCCCTTTATCCTCTGCATGACCTGTCATTGCCACAATAAATAGATGAAACCCACTAGCATGAGTAGGAGTTGTTTGAGCCCTGATGTGCCTACTCATTCATGCTTGTTTGTCATGCCTGCTATTGCTTAGAGTTGTGTTAGGTCTGATTCATCAGGGATGAATTGGAGGTGTGGTGAACATGTCCTACTGTTAAGAGCTAAGTGTGTGAACACGATTTGGTAAAGGTAGCGGTGAGAGACCATGTAGGAGTACATGGTGGGTTGTCTCATTGAAACCGTCCTCAGGAACTGAGTTCTGTGTTTGTGATCCATGAACAGCTACTACCACACATTGGGTTCCGGTAACTCGGCCCCTCTCAACTTATTAATCAACCTGATCTCTGTCCAGGAGTTGCAACTAGTTTCTGGTGTTTGTAGGTAGTGTTAGTAGTCTACCAAGTGGCACCCGGTACAGGTGGGCTTGGGATAGACTAGGCACAGTGGCACGGTGTACCAAGTGGCACCCGGATGGTGGGCTTGGGAACCCTGCTCACATCGTTTGGGGCCGTGGCGACACCCGGCGGATCTCCTTGCGGATGGAACCCGAATAGGCGATAAACACGGACGAGAGACTTGTGTGGTTAGTCGGTCGTGGCCGACACCCTCGCTGGGCTTCCGCTTGAAGGTTGCGAGTACATGTCGTGTAAGCGGCGATAAGTGGTGAGTGTGTGTGTAGAAGTACACCCTGCAGGTTAACATTATCTATTGAATAGCCGTGTCCGCGGAAAAGGATTTACGGGTTGCTGTGCAGTTCATAGACAAGTGAAAGTGGATACTCTAAAATGCACAAGATAAGCAGGAGTGCTATGGATGGCGTTCTCGTGAGGGAGGCGGGGCGGATCCATAGTGGTGTATTGATATGGTGAATATGTGGACTTGTGTGCGCCACCTCAAAAGAGTTACTTGCAGTCGTAGTTCAGGATAGCCACCGAGTCAAAGCTGGCTTGCTGTAGTTAAACCCCACCTTCTCCTTTGTTGACAATGATGCATATGTAGTTAGTTCTGATGTAAGTCTTGCTGGGTACATTTGTACTCACGTTTGCCTATTTTATGTTTTTGCAGAGAGACTTCCGTCTCACTAGTAGTTCAGCGTGGACTTGACGTTTAGCTTGTAACCTCAGCTACGATCTTGTACCCTTGGGAGGTCTTGTAGATAGTTAGGTTTCTCAGCCTTTTAATTTGTAGTTATGCGTACTCGAGACATGTTTATGCTTCCTTTCGATGCTTGTATGCTCTGTATGTTGGGTCATGAGACCATGATTGTAATACTTGGCTCCTCGGAGCCTATTGAATAAATACTTGATTCGTAGAGTTATGTTGTGATGCCATGTTGTATTTACACATATCGAGCATATTGTGTGTATGATTGAAATGCTTGGTATGTGTGGTATCCGACAACCTAGTTGTTTTCCCTTGGTAGCCTCTCTTATGGGGAAATGTAATCTTGTGCTTCCATGAGCCATAGTAGTCCGCTACAGCCCAATTCATCGGAGTCCTGCTAGCCCAGCACTACTGCTCCGGAACACTTGACTGGCCGGCATGTGATTCACTTCGTTCTCGTGTTCTGTCCTTCGGGAAATGTCCGCGGTGACATCCGAGTCTTGCCTAGCCTGCTACAGCCGGGTTCCCGAGTCTGTTAGCCAGTGCTACAGCCCAGATTCGCACGCTGCTGACCGACTTGCTCGATGTTGATTCATGTATGCCTGTCCCTGTAAGTTAGTGCCACTTTGGGTTCACGACTAGTCATGTCGGACCGGGTTCTCTATCATATGGATGCTAGCGACACTATCATATACGTGAGCCAAAAGGCGCAAACGGCCCCGGGCCATGGTAAGGCGACAACCGTGGGAATATCGTGCGTGAGGCCGCAAAGTGATATGAGGTGTACCGGCTAGATCGATGTGACTTGGAATCGGGGTCCTGACAATCAGTGACACAAGGCCTACGGGCCGGGGCAAGTTAACGGGCGGGCGCCCGTGCCCGAGGGGCGCTACGCCCGGGCGAGGCCACCGGCCGACAAGCGGGCGCGATAGCCCGCAGCGGTGGAGCTGGTAGCCCGGTCGGCGGGGACGGGCGCAGAGGAGCACAGGCGGGGCTCGCGGGACAGCGATGGTGTGGCATTGGCGCGCGGCTCGGCCGACGAGCAGCGGGCGGGCGGGCCGTGGGGTAGCTGCGGGAGGCGAGCATGGTGGTCGGTGCGGCGGGCGCAGAGCAACAGCGGCGGTATGCGGCCCCGAAACGCGAGCAATGCGCGATGAACAGGAGGGCGCCCGGCAAAGAGCGGCGAGGCTACACAGCGATGGCGGCGCGCAGCGAGCAGAGCCGCAGCGTTGGGCTAAGAAGAGCAGGGGCTCAGGATGCGAGCGACGATGGCGCGGCCAAGGCACGCTAGGGAAGGCGAGGCCGTGCGTGGGTGGCAGTGGCGACGAGCGAGCACTGGAGGGTGCCGGCGGCAGCGGGAGGGCGCGGAGCCATGGACGGTAGCAGCATATGGGCGCACACGCGTACATGGCTAAGGTGAACTCATGGACGACGACTACGGCACGGATCGAGTGTAAAAGGAGGAGGGGACGGAGGAGGGGCTCACCGCAGTGCGGATAACGAGCTCGGGGAGGCCGGAGGTGGACTGGAACGATGGGAATCGATGATGGACACCGATGATGTACGTGATGACGAAGATGGTGCTGGCGAGCGTACGAGCCGCCCCGGTTTGAGCTGAGGCCCAGAACAAACGAAGCCGGCCGCCGCGGACCCCCTGGACGTCGTCCCTCTCGAAGGCGACGATGGTGGCCGCGATGGTGATGAGGCAGTGGCGACGACTGCGTCGGGAGCCCTCCAGATCAGGGAGGGGAGCGAGAGGGAGAGTGAGTGGTGGAGAGGGGGAGAGGGGCGAGGTGAGTGGGCGCGATAGGTGGGGAAGAGCTCGAGGCGTCGGAGGGGGCTCCCTTATCCCCTCCCGGCGTCGGAGTCGGCGAGGTGGTTGGGGCGGGACGAGCCCCTGTAGCGACCTGGTCGCGTAAACAGAAGAGAGAGAGAGAGGAGGGTTCGGCAAAGGTGGGCCGGTCTGATGGCTTAGTGGGCCAAAGCCCCGGGAGAGGGGGGGGGGTTTGTTATTTTTATCATTATTTTTGTTTCTGTTTTATATTCTTTTCTTTATTTTCACAATATTTTTGATTTATAAAATATGAGGCCAACACCTAAAATATGGTTTTAGTCTAACCCTCTGCCACAAAAAGTCATAGTCCCAATTAAATTAGTTTGGAATTTTATAAATTAGAAAAGGCATTTAACTAATTGTTTTAGTCCCCGTTTTAACTATTTTAAGGCATTTAAGTACTTTATAATTATGTTGGTTCACCACCATAAGTGTCTATGGAATATTTGCCACACGATTAACACTTTTTTATATATTATGAAAACTTTAAATTTTGACTATAATTTGAATTTGAATTTGAATTATGATTTGGA
>JAHIAM010002868.1:0-22945 GCA_021605205.1 Aegilops longissima
CCAAGCCCTTAGGTCACCCATGCTAGTAACCTCACGGGAGGCGAGTACATGGCTAGTAAATGGTGTGATCATTGCCACTAAGGATCGGACACTATGTTTTCCCCTCGGACCTAATAGTTACGGAATCCCAAGGATTGGGCGTGATATTAGGAATGGATTGGTTATCAAAGTATGGAGAAACATAGATTGTACCACAAGGTCAATTTGCTCACCACACTAGAAGGAAGAAGGATTAAGTATGTATCACGGCACGAGCGAGGAGAGCACAAGTTAATTGCTTATGAGGGTAGTGGGAAGAAGTACGATGGTGAAGGATTATCTGATGTATTTCGGAAGAGTTGCGGGAATGCCGCGGATAGAGACATTGAGTTTTGATCGAGCTGTTGCGAGAACAGGCCCGATGTCGAAGCGACCGTCTGAGGATGCCGCAAAGGATTTGGCGAAATTAAGAAGCAGATTAAGGAACTATTGGATAAAGGTTTTATTAGCCCAAGTTCCTCACCTTGGGGATCACCCGTTTTATTGGTGGAGAAGAAGGATGGATCGTTGAGAATGGTTGTTGATTATCGTGGATTGAATGAAGTAACAATCAAGAACAAGTACCCACTACCTATGATAAATGATCTGTTTGATCGCTTGCAAGGAGCCAAAGTGTTTTCTAAGATCGACTTGCGATCGAGGTACCATCGATTGAAGATTAGGGAGCAAGACATACCCAAGACAGCATTTACCACGAGATATGGACTGTATGAGTATACCGTTATGTCATTTGGGTGACTAACGCACCAGCCTATTTCATGAACACGATGAACAAAGTGTTTATGGAGTTTTTGGACAAGTTAAATCGTGGTGTTCATTGATGACATTTGATTTTCTCGAAGAATGAAGAGGAACACAAGGAACATTTGAGATTGGTTTTGGGCGGGGAACACCGGTTGTATGCCAAGTTCAGCAAATGTGAATTTTGGTTAAAGGAAGTAGGATTTCTCGGACATGTTATTTACGGAGAAGGGATAGCAGTTGACCCCACAAAGTTGAGACCGTAACCAAATGGGAAGCACCAGCGACAGTTGGAGAGATTGAGTTTCCTTGGACTCGCGAGGATACTACGAAGATTCATTGAGAATTTCTCAAGGATTGCAAAGCCTATGATGAGTTGTTGAAGAAGGAAAACAAATTCATATGGATGAGGACTGTGAGGCAAGTTTTGGGAGTTGAAGAAAAGATTGGTTACCTCACGGTTTGATATTGCGGATCAAACTAAGGATTATGAGGTGTTTTGCGGCGCTTCACGTCGAGGACTTGGAGCAGTGCTTATGCAGGAAGGAAGAGTTGTTTACGTATGCTTCCGACAACTTAAGCCCCATGAGTTGAATTATGCCACTCATGATTTGGAGTTAGCAACCGTTGTGCATGCCTTGAAGACATGGAGACATTTTCTCATTGGAAATCATTGTGAAGTATATCACGGATCACAAGAGTTTGAAGTACATCTTCACACGAAGAATTGAATCTCGAGACAAAGGAGATGGTTAGAGCTAATCAAGGATTATGATATGAGATTACATTATCACCCGGAAGGCTAATGTCGTAGCAGGCGCATTGAGCGAAGAGCCACGTCAATACCTTAATGGGAGGAATACCCAATGAGTTAGCGAGGACCTTGAGAGCTATGTTTGGAAATAGTTCGAGAGGCTATGTAGCAACATTGGAAATTGATCGACACTCATGGACAAAATCGGAGAAGCCCAAAAGGCGGATCGAGGAAGTTGATTTTACAAGAAGCCCATGATTCACCCTATTCGATTCACCGGGGAATACCAAGATGTATTTGGATTTGAAGAATATTTTACGGTGGACGGAATGAAGAAGGATATTGCGATGCGTGGCAGTTTGCGGACGTATGTCGAAAGTAAAGCGGAACATCGAAGCCCGCGAGTTATTACAACCATTGCCGATACCGAATGGAAGTGGGATAAACTAGGTATGGATTTCATCACAGGTTTGCCAAAGACCCGTTCAGGATATGACTCGATTTGGGTCATAGTCGACCGTTTGACCAAGGTAGCCCATTTCATTCGATCAAGACTACCTATAGCGATGCTAAGTTGGCAAAGATATACATGACCAGAATTGTGTGTTTACGGAGTTCGAGGAGCATCGTGTCGAACGGAGGAACCCAATTTACTTGAAATTTTGGAACCGGTTACACGAAACATTGGGAACCCGATTGGAATTGATCGACTTTCCACCCACAGACCGATGGACGGACCGAGAGAGTCAATCAGATTTTGGAGGACATCTTTGAGAGCTTGTGCACTAGATTATGGATCTAGTTGGGATGATAATTTGCCGTATGCAGAATTTTCCTACAACAACGATTACCAAACCAGCTTGAAGATGGCACCTTCGAGGCTCTGTATGGAAGAAGGTGCAGGACACCGTTGTCATGGGAATGGCCCGGAGATCGTCGATTGTTTGGACCAGATTTGATTAAGAGTGCGAGCGAAAGTTAAGTTAATTGAGACAGGCTCAAGGTAGCCCAGTCGAACGAAAAGAGCTATGCCGATTCAAAGCGCCAGCGATTGAGTATGAAGTTGGAGCAGTATATCTCGAGTATCCCACTTGAGGTTAAGCGTTTTGGAGTGAAAGGAAAGTTAGCACCCGTTTCATTGGACCATATAAGATTTTGCAGCGCATGGGAGAGATTGCGTATAAGTTGGAATTGCGGAAGGACTGTCGGGAGTTCATGATGTATTCCATGTTTCTCGATTGAAGAAATGTCACCCGAGAGATAGCGGAGAGTACCGTTAAGAACCACGGTGCCCTTGGAGGCAATTCAGTTGAAGGATGACTTGACATATGAAGAAAGACCGGTTAAGATTCTCGATTATGCCAGAGAGTTACCCAGCAAGGTTATCAAGTTTTGCAAAGTTCGGTGGAGCCACCACCTGCGAGGATGAAGCCACACAGGAAGAGAGGAAGTTTTGTAGGACCACCCTCACCTATTTTCTAGCCAACCCGAATCTAGAAGTGAGATTCATCTTAAAGGGGTAGGTTTGTAACATCCCAAATTTTCAATTTGGAATGTTATACATGAGTCATCATGCATATCATATTTTCTCGCATTTTCCGATCCTAGAAATTTCACGCAACTCAAGGACCCTCGGAGAGAAGTTGGAAGTTTCGTAATTTTCATATTTGGGATCTCTCAAATTTTGAAAATAGGATCATTGGATTATTTAAATTATCTTCATAAAGTTTTCCTATAAAAATATCTTGAGAGGGAATAATATGACTTTCCCAAACAGTTAGGACAAATGAAGATATTATAAATAAACCAAATTTGGGTTTTGGAATTTATTTTGCTTAGGCAAAAATGAGCATTTAAAAATATTTTGCATGTATTTTGTTTTTAAAGTTCATTTTGTTGATTCATTTTAGGAGTCGGAGAAAATTTGTTTTAATTAATTTGGAGTTCATTTGATATTTATTTTATTTGTTTTGTTTTAAATTAAAAAAAAAACAGCGCCCCCTGGACGAGGCCCGGCCGGCCAGCGCCCGGCCCGAGCCCGGCCGCCTCCGGCCCACCTCCCCTCCTCCCTGTGGCCGCCCGGCCTTGTCGCCCGCCGCCGCCGCCTCCCGCCGCCCGAGTCCGGCTCCGCCCGGCTCCCCAGCCCCCTCCCAAGCAACCGCCCCCCCTCGCCTTTAGCGCCGCCGCCCCCCTCTCTCCTCACCTCGCCATGGAGCCGCCCCGCCCGCGCCCAGCCGAACCCCGCCGCCAGGAGCCGCCGCCGCCGCCGTTTCCCGCCGCCCGGCCGGACCTCCCGACCCGCCGGACCTCCCGACCCGCGGAGCCTCGGCCGAGAGCCACCGGTAGCCGCCCGCCGCCCGACCAGTTTTCCCTAAACCGATCCGGTTTATTTAAAAAAAAACATGTTTGGTTTTTTTTAAAAAACCTAGATTGGTTTTGTTTTTTTGGTTTTCTTATTTAGCAGACGTTCACGAACCGTTCGTTTCAGTAAACAGCGTTCGTTAGATTAGATTACATTAGCGAGCGTTAAGCTTTTAACTCGTTAAATCGTTTTTCTTTTAATCGGAATTAATCCGTAATTTTTACGATTTGATTTGAGATCTGATTTTCAAAACTGTTTTATTTCTCGCTCGTTTATCGGAATCAGGTGATTCAAGCGCTGGAGTTTAAATATGAAACCGCCGTTCGACTACCCTACTTTCACAGAGTTTTGCCACTGTGAAATTTTGACCTAATTTCAGATTGCTAAGCAAGGCGTTCTCTCTCGAGTTTCGACTTTCGGAGTTTATTTTGATTGATTCTTTTGCCACGGGGTTCTTAAGTTGAACTCTCTGGTTAGATCTTTTATTCGAGATTTCCTGTGCATTAGATGAATACTTATTGTATGCTTGTTGTTTATGCGTTAGATCACCGGTCGCGCTTGTTACTTGAATCTCTAGGACACGCGGATCATCAGCAAGGCAAGTAACACTTGATCATACCTTTTCTACTACCCAGTTTTATGCATTAGATCAATCCTCAAACACTTGCATGGTTAGGATCTAATTAAATTGTGGGATGGGAAGTAGATTGAGGTAGTACCTAATACCTGTTTTACTTATGAAACCTTGGGAGTTACTTCTACGTTTGCTTGTTCATGCCATGCTATGCTAGTAGACGTGGATTGGGTGAGTGAATATCCATGACAGATGTGAGATTGTTTAATTAATGGTTTATCTAAGGTGGCAACCTAACACACATCTGGGTGGATTGAGGCACTGGTTTCTATCGAGGACTTACTGTATTTCTTGGACCGCCACCCGGGCTCTAAGGGATCATAAGATTATTCAAGCTGGAAACTTCCGTGTGCAGCCACAAGCCAATTATGGGCTCTGGCGTAGTTGACTAAGTCGTCACGAACTCTTACAGGCAGACTAGCTGATGTAGGGATATAGGTTGATACGGTCTACCCACATGTAAGGTGCTAAGCGCTTACGAAAGACTATGTCTCGGTCATCCGTTTCTCAAACACCATGTAGTCACGAGAACCAAGCGGGCGATCGAGTCTTAATGGGGAAAAGTCATGCAAACCTCTGCGAGTGTATAAACTAATCATGATTAGCCGTGTCCCGGTTATGGACAATTTGAGTATCCGGTGCTTGATTATCATGTGAATCTCAACATGTTACTTCTAAATAAAAGTTATTGGGTTTTGATGAGTACCTTTTAATTGGGATTGAGGATCTTGTCAACCATCTTCAATGTTTAACAACCACCATGATAGTTAAATAAAATTATTCCTTTGATGTAAGGAAAAATCAGCTTTATGCAAATGTAACCGTAGAGCCTTACCACCAGCCAAATATGCATGTAGTATAGGCTTATTCATTCATTGCTCTTTAAGTGTTACATTGCGGCATATTCCATGTCTTGACCCGTTTTGGGCTGCAACTTTTCATGTTGCAGACTTTTGAACGACAGTAAGGTGTTAGGTGGTGGTTCTATACTCGATGATGCCGTTGGAGTTGATGGACTCGCTTATCTTCCAAGTCTTCCGTTGTTATTATTAGATGGCCTTAAGCCATATTTTGTATTCAGTTCCCTTGTGGACAACGATGTAATAAGTGTGTGATTGCTACTCTGCTATAAATCCTTGAAATCTTGTGTGGTGTCGGCATTCTTGATCCGGGGATGACACGAGCACGAGCGCTAGATCCATTGGTCTGGTCGCTACACGGTAAATCGGTAAGAGACATCATAGATCGCACCATATCTAATAGAGTGTGATTACGACGTTCGGCCACACCGTTACGCTGAGGTGTTCCAGGCGGCATGAGTTGTGAAACGTTTCCACATTTCCTTAAGTGCGTACCAAATTCGTGACTTAAATATTCTCCTCCATGATCCGATCGTAAGAATTTTATCTTTCGGTCATGTTGATTCTCTACTTCATTCTGAAATTCCTTGAACTTTTCAAAGGTCTCAGACTTGTGTTTCATCAAGTAGACATACCCATATCTACTTAAGTCATCGGTGAGAGTGAGAACATAACGATATCCTCCATGAGCCTCAACACTCATTGGACCACACACATCGGTATGTATGATTTCCAATAAGTTGGTTGCTCGCTCCATAGTCTGAGGAGAGCGGAGTCTTGGTCATTTTGCCCATAAGGCATGGTTAGCATGTGCCAAATGATTCATAATCGAGAGACTCTAAAGTCCATCGGCATGGAGCTTCTTCATGCGCTTGACATAATGTGACCAAGGCGGCGATGCCACAAGTATGTGGGACTATCGTTATCAACTTTACATCTTTTGGTGTTCACACTATGAATATGTGTAACATTACGTTCGAGATCCATTAAGAATAAACCATTGACCATCGGGGCATGACCATAAAACATATCTCTCATATAAATAGAACAACCATTATTCTCGGTTTAAATGAGTAGCCATCTCGTATTAAGCGAGATCCGGATACAATGTTCATGCTCAAACTTGGCACTAAATAACAATTATTGAGGTTTAAAACTAATCCCGTAGGTAAATGTAGAGGTAGCGTGCGGCCGGCGATCACATCGACCTTGGAACCATTCCGGCAGCGCATCGTCACCTCGTCGCCGCCGATCTCCGCTTATTCGCAACTCTGCTGTGAGTTACAAATATGAGCAACGACATCGATATCAAATACCGGGGAGTTACTCGATCTTGGTAAGTACACATCAATTACATGTATATCACATATACCTTTAGTGTTGTCGGCCTTCTTGTCGCTAAGTATTTGGGAAGTTCCGCTTCTAGTGACCCTTCCTTTGCAATAAAAGCACTCGGTCTCGGGCTTGGGTCCATTCTTTGACTTCTTCCGGCAAGCGGCTTGCAGATGCGGCAACATCTTTGCCGTCCTTCTTGAAGTTCTTCTTACCCTTGCCCTTCTTGAACTTAGTGGTCTTATTGACCATCAACACTTGATGTTCTTTCTTGATTTCAACCTCTGCTGACTTGAGCATTGAAAATACTTCAGGAATGGTCTTCACCATCCCTGCATATTGTAGTTCATCACAAAGCTCTTGTAGCTTGGTGGGGCGGCTGAAGGATTCTGTCAATGACCGCCTCGTCCAGGGAGGTTGATCTCGGTGGGGACGGTGGTTGTGCAACCAGACATTTTGAGTATGTGCTCCTTGTGAGAACTGTTTTCCTCCATCTTACAACTATAGAACTTGTCGGAGACTTCATATCTCGACCGGGCATGAGCTTGAAAACCATTTTCAGCTCCTCGAACATCTCATATGCTCGTGTTGCTCAAAAGCGCTTTTGGAGCCCGGTTCTAAGATGTAAAGCATGCCGCCTTGAGCGAGGGAGTAATCATCGACGCGTGACTGCCTAGCGTTCATAACATCTTACGTTCTCTAGGATGGGTGCTTCACCTAGCGGTCCTTCTAGGACATATGCTTTCTTGGCTGCTATGAGGATGATCCTCAGGTTTCGGACCCAGTCCGAATAGTTGCTGCCATCATCTTTAGCTTGGTTTTCTCTAGGAACACGTTGAAGTTCATGTTGACATGGCGTTGGCCATTTGATCTACAAGACATATTTTGCAAAGATTTTAGACTAAGTTCATGATAATTAAGTTCATCTAATCAAATTATTTAATGAACTCCCACTCAGATTGACATCCCTCTAGTCATCTAAGTGTTACATGATCCGAGTCGACTAGGCGTGTCCGATCATCACGTGAGACAGACTAGTCATCATCGGTGAACATCTCCATGTTGATCGTATCTTCCATCGACTCATGTTCGACCTTTCGGTCTCTTGTGTTCGAGGCCATGTCTACATGCTAGGCTCGTCAAGTTAACCCTAAGTGTTTATGCATGTAAAACTGTCTTACACCCGTTGTATGTGAGCGTAAGGATCTATCACACCGATCATCACGTGGTGCTTGAAGCAGCGAACTTTAGCAGCGGTGCACAGTTAGAGAACACTTTCTTGAAATTATTATAAGGGATCATCTTATTTACTACCGCCGTTCTAAGTAAACAAGATGCATAAAACATAATAAACATCACATGCAATTATATAAAGTAGTGACATGATATGGCCAATATCATATAGCTCCTCCGATCTCCATCTTGAGGCTCCATGATCATCTTCGTCACGGCATGACACCATGATCTCCATCATCATGATCTCCATCATCGTGCCTCCATGAAGTTGCTCGCCAACTATTACTTCTACTACTATAGCTAACGGTTTAGCAATAAAGTAAAGAAATTACATGGCGTTAAATCATTGACACATGAGGTCATACAATAATTAAGACAACTCCTATGGCTCCTGCGGTTGTCATACTCATCGACATGCAAGTCATGATTCCTATTACAAGAACATGATCTCATACATCACAATATATCATTCATCATTCATCACAACTTACGGCCATATCATATCACATGACAATTGCTGCAAAAACAAGTTAGGCGTCCTCTAATTGTTGTTGCATCTTTTACGATGGCTGCAATTGGGTTCTAGCAAACGTTTTCTTACCTCGAATAACCTGGCGTGATTTTGTCAACTTCTATTTACCCTTCATAAGGACCCTTTTCATCGAATCCGCTCCAACTAAAGTAGGAGAGCGGACACCCGCTAGCCACCTTATGCAACTAGTGCATGTCGATCGGTGGAACCTGTCTCACGTAAGCGTACATGTAAGGTCGGTCCGGGCGCTTCATCCCACAATACCGATGAAGCAAGAAAAGACTAGTAGTGTCAAGCAAGTTGACAAGATCTCGCCCCAACAGATTTGTGTTCTACTCGTGCAATAGAGAACTACATAGACCTAGCTCATGATGCCTTTGTTGGGGAGCGTTGCATAAAATAAAAATTCCTCGTTCACCAAGATCCATCTATGAGTTCATCTAGAGAGAGATGCATCTACATACCACTTGTAGATCGCGTGCGAAGCGTTCAAGAAGCGGGGTTGAGGAGTCGTTCTCGTCGTGATCCTATCACCGGAGATCCTAGCGCGAGCAGACGGCACCTCCGCGTTCAACATACATACGGTCAGCGTGGCGTCTCCTCCGTCTTGATCCAGCAAGGGGAAGGAGAGGTTGATGAAGATCCAGCGGCCTGACGGCGTGGTGGTGGATGCAGCGAGACTCCGGCGGGGGCTTGGCAGTGCGGGAGGAGGAAGAGGTGTAGCGAGGGAGGGGCGCCAAGACTCGGGGTGCGGCTGCCCTCCTCCTCCCTCCTTTATATAGGCCCACAGAGGCGCCCGCCTGAGATTGAATTTCCCAAGAGGCGGCCAAGGGTGGAGTGCCCCCAAGGCAAGTGGTGCGCCCCACCTAGGGTTTCCAACCCTAGGCGCAAGGGACCCAAGTGGGGGCACACCATACCACCGAGGCTGGTTCCTCCCACTTCAGCCACAGGGCCCTCCGGGATAGGTGGCCCCACCGGTGGACCCGGGGCGCTTCCGGTGGTCCGGTACAATACCGGGTGACCGAAACTTTCCGATGGCGAAACAGCACTTCCTATATATAATTCTTTACCTCGGACCATTCGAACTCCTCTTGACGTCTGAGGATCTCATCGGGACTCGAACAACATTTGGTTTGCTGCATACTCATATTCATACAACCCTAAGCGTCACGAACCTTAAGTGTGTAGACCCTACGGGTTCGGAGACATCTGAGAACATGACCGAGAGCGGCTCTCCGTCAATAACCAACAGCGGGATCTGGATACCCATGTTGGCTCCCACATACTCCTCGATGATCTCATCGGATGAACCACGATGTCGAGGATTCAAGCAACCCCGTATACTATTCCTTTGTCAGACGGTATGTTACTTGCCCGAGATTCGATCGTCGGTATCCCAATACCTCGTTGAATCTCGTTGCCGGCAAGTCACTTTACTCGTACCATAATGCATGATCCCGTGACCAGACACTTGGTCACTTTGAGCTCATTATGATGATGCACTATCGAGTGGGCGGTGATACCTCTCCGTTATCACGGAGTGACAAATCGATCTCGATCCATGTCAACCCAGCAGACACTTTCGGAGATACTGTAGTGCACCTTTATTGTCATCGATTCGTTGCAGCGTTTGGTACACCAAAGCACTCCAACGGTATCCGGGAGTTACGTTCTCATGGTCTAAGGAAAAGATACTTGACATTGGAAAAGCTCTAGCAAGCGAACTACGATCTTTGTGCTATGCTTAGGATTGGGTCTTTTCCATCACATCATTCTCCCAATGATGTGATCCGTTATCAACGACATCCAATGTCCATAGTCGAGGAAACCATGACTATCTGTTGATCAACGAGCTAGTCAACTAGAGGCTCACTAGGGACATGTTGTGGTCTAAGTATTCACCGTGTATTACGATTTCGGATAGTACAATTATAGCATGAATAAAGACAACTATCATGAACAAAGAAATACAATAATAATCCTTTTATTATTGCCTCTAGGGCATGTTTCCAACAGCTGTCGAGAGGAAGCAGGGATTTGTAGAGGTGCCGAGCTCGATTTTAAAATAGAGATGAATAACATTTTGAGCGGCATACTTTCACTGTCAACACAACAACTATGAGATGGAGATATCTTCCATGCTACACACATTATAGGCGGTTCCCAAACAGAATAGTGAAAGTTTATACTCCCCACCACCAACAAGCATCAATCCATGGCTTGCTCGAAACAATGAGTGCCTCCAACTAATAACAGCCCTGGGGAGTTTTGTTTAATTATTTTGATTTGCTTTGATCTTTTGATCATGGGACTGGGCATCCGGTTACCAGCCATTTTCTCGTGAATGAGGGCGGAGTCCACTCCTCTTGAGAATAACCCACCTAGCATGGAAGATCTGAGACAATCCTAGTTCAAACATGAGCTGCTCGAGCATACAAAACAGAATTTCATTTGAAGGTTTGGAGTTTTGCACATACAAATTTACTTGGAGCAGCAGGTAGATACCGCATATAGGAAGGTATGGTGGACTCATATGGAATAACTTTGGGGTTTATGGAGTTTGGATGCACAAAGTATTCCTACTTAGTACAGGTGAAGGCTAGCAAAAGACTGGGAAGCGACCAATTGAGAGAGTGACAACAGTCATGAACATGCATTAAAATTAATTTACACCAAGTACAAGCATGAGTAGGATATAATCCACCATGAACATAAATATTGTGAAGGCTATGTTGATTTGTTTCAACTACATGCGTGAACATGTGCCAAGTCGAGTCACTCAATTAATTCAAGGAGGATACCATCCCATCATACCACATCATAATCATTTTAATAGCATGTTGTACATAAGGTAAACCATTATAACTCATAGCTAATTATTCATGGCACAACCAACTATAGTCTCTAAATGTCATTACAAATATGTTTACTTCATAATGGGCTGAATCAGGTGCGATGAACTTATCATATTTACAAAAATAAAAGAATTAGAGTTTATACCAGCTTCTCTCATCTCAATCAGTCCGTCATATATCGTCATTATTGCCTTTCACTTGCGACCAAGCGGTGTGTATAATAATAATAGAGAGAAGACAAAGTAATATGGGCTCTAAGTTAAATCAACAATCATGCATATGAGAGCCACTAAACATTTTCAATATGGTCTTCTACTCTCAACCCCAAAGGAAAGAAAAGAAATAAAACTATTTACGGAAAGCTCCCAACAAACAAAGAAGAACAACAAATCTTTTTGGTTTTTTTCATTTTAATTACTACTACAAGCATGGATAGTAAACTATCTAATTTTTTGGTTTTTCTTAAGGTTTAACAAACACACAAGAAGAAAGCTAGAAAAAGAAATTAAACTAGCATGGATAATACAATGAAAGAGTATGAGCACCGACAACTAGAATAGTGTGTGAACATGAATGTAAAGTCGGTGAAATCGTACTCCCCAAGTTTAGGCTTTTGGCCTAAGTTGGTCTAATGCCAAGGATAGCCTGGCTGATATCCGAAGTTATAACAGGGGGTCGTCTGAGCTGCGGCATGTTGGCGAGCTTCCTCCGCTCTCCTTGTGTTCTGCTGCCTCCGCTCTCCCTCGTGTTCTGCTGCCTCCTCCTGGTAACAACATATCTTCATTTGCCTGGTAATCAAAAAGGGAAGGAGCAGGGAGAGTAACATGGACAACGATGTCTGTCAAAGATTAGTCGATACTGTAGGAAATGTTTATTCCTCACAAGAAAGCGGTGCCTGACCATAGCGTCAAAAATCTAAATAAGCAGCAGACAACTCCATATCTCCCTCATGTGGAGATATACCAAGATATTTAGCAACACGGTGCATAAATTTCTCCAAATAAATCTCCAGATATACCATCTTTATTTCCTAACACATCACTCTTGAGGATACAAAGATCAGGGACACACATGTGACATGCTTCATCTTTACTGTTAATGCATCTACCAATGAAGAGAGCAAAATAATGTATAGCAGGAAAATGAATGCTCCTAAGGTAACTTATCGGGGATATACCCAGCGGTATGATCGGCGAGTCATAATCCGGCTGGGACTTGGTAAACCGGCGAGTGTTAAACGGCAAACAGTTAAGACAGATGGCTAAGACAGACAATTTTAAACGGCGAGACAATGTTAAACGGCAGATGTTAAGAAGCCCAGGAAAGGAAGTCAAAATAGTTTAAGTCTTAGTCCGAGATGGACTCTACATATAACCCGCCCCTTTAACTTATATAAGGAGGGGCAAGGCTCCCCAAAGAGGGACAAGCAAGAAACAATCTCTAGGGCTAGACACAACTAGAGGAGAGCCGGTTTACGGCGACTCCCTCGTGATGATAATGAGATCTAGCCTCAAACAACATGTAGGGTTTTTACCGGATGATGTTTCCCGGGGCCCGAAACTGTCTAAACCCTTGTCTCATGTTGCGTCTCTCGATTCTGTTCAACCCCTCTCAAGCTACCACATAGATGCGTTGGCCTCGCGACTAAGTCCTCACACTAAGGACATCTGACGTGTTAATTCTAGATGGCGCCCACCGTGGGGCTCGCGCCGCGATGGTGTTGAGTCCTTGAAGGGATCTCTCGAGGATTGAGAAGTTCATAAATTTTGGATGAGGAAAGATTCAGCATGAAAGGATTCATATCAATTATAAGTTCATATGTCAAGATCAAAGAAGTTTTTAGCGGCAGCATATACAAAATTCAGGTACAAGAGAAGTTAGGGTTCCATCTATGTACGTTGTCGCCAGGTCGTCTTAATCCACCGAGTCAAGTATGAACCGGTCCGGATCAAAGTCGGCAGATGATCAGATTAAAATTGCAACTTGTAATCTTTTATAGTGGGTTGACCCGCCCGTTATTGTCAGCTGCAGGCTCGGCCGGCAGCCGCTCCTCCGTCTGCATCTCCACCGGCATCCCAAACCGCCGCCAAAGCCTCGCCGCGCTGTGCCCCGGCCTCCTAAGCCGCCAGGCCGCCTTGCGTGTTGTCCATCCTATGGCTCCACTGCGCCGGGCTGTCTCGTGCACTGCCGCATCCCAAACCGTCTCTGGCCGGTGCCATAACCCGGAGCCGCCTTCAAATCATCTGCCTCGAGCTGCCGCATCGCGCTTGACCCGGCTTCGCACTACTGGCCTGACATCTTCGCCTCAAACGCCTGCTGCCTCTGCGGCTGAGACGAGCAGCAGTGCTTCCAGCTCGTCAGGTCCACGACCCGCCTCGCCTCTGCTACCAAAGCTTTGCTATGGCCCATGCCTCTGCCATTGCGGCCTCAAACCGGCGCCCGCCATGGCTCTTCGCTGCTGTCAGGTGCCCCTGAGTCACCGCCCTCGCCGGAGCGGACCCGCCTCTGAGCCGGCTGCCGCTGAGTCGCCGTTCGAGCTCGCCTCGTCCCTCGTCTCCTCGTGGGACTGCAAGCCGCCGCCAAGTGGACTCCCCTGCGGCCTGCTGCTCGTCTCGGTCTTCGTGGCACCAGCAAGCCACTACCCAGCCTGCCCGAGTCGCCTCCCCTTCTGCCTTGGCCCGTTTACAAGTAGCCGTCATCTTCGTCTTTGAGCCACCAGCCGACGTGGAAGCTACTGGCCGCCGTTGAATCACCGGCCTCGAACTGCCTTCTCTGCCGGTCTCCGCTTCAAGCCGCCCCGGCTGCGCTCCGTCCCTGTCACTTTCGAGTCGCCCTGGCTGCAGCACCGCCTCGCGTTGAGCTGCTGCTCCTGCCGACTCCATCGCCTCGGGACTGGCTCTGCTTGATCCAGGCTGTCTGCTGCAGCTGCCGTGGTCTCTCCGCAAGCCGGCCTCGCAGTCGCGCTGGCCGGCGCTTTGACTGCCTTATCAAGATTGCAATAGGTGTGTGTGCGCTCAGCTTCAGCATGCACTAATGCTCTTATTGTCACGACGAGCAGCCGGTTGGAGCGCCGTATGGAGCACACAGCCACAAGATGTAATGGTTAATGGCTGGCCAGGCGCTCGTGGTCACGTTCTTCTCCGGCAGATTGACTTAGTCTTGTCTGCTAATGTGTTGATGTGGTCATGAGACAGATCAAGGGATACAGGTTATTCTCATCTAAAGGATTCCTCCAGATTACTTATTAAACTACACGTCAAGGCGTCCCGTGATGAAAGATACTGAGTGGATATTGAATGGATACTGAATCTATTTTAACTAGTACAATGCCCGTGCGTTGCCACGGACCATCTAATTTTGTATTGATTGCTTATACATACTTATAATTTTATAAAACTCAGTGAATTTTGGCCCCTTCAACGACATCTTCTCGATACTTTGTCAATGGATTCTTTTGAGCGATGACATAATGCATCTCCATCTCTCTCATATGTTGCACAAATAAAATATATAGAAGTATACATATAAAAGAATAAGCCATCAATTTTATCTCCAATCTACAAAAGTGAACATATATACACATAATAAAATATTAAGACAATATATATTCATTGGTCCTGGATGCAAGCAAGTGACCATTTTACTCGGAGTTAGTGGCATCATGATACTTTGTAGAGTGATTAGCAACCCAATTTTGATAAACTGTATGCTCAACTGTAAATCATTTGTTGGTAATTATTTTCAAAAATGACTTCTATAGCAAATAGTTCCTTTCCTAAAAAGAAAACACGCACCTTTTCTTCTCGTCTTGGAAAATACAATTCACTCTCTCATAGTATGACACAACGCTCACACTCACCACATTCCATCCGCTTGCTCTCCTTGCCACGGGCATCATGCGTCATCTCTCCCTCAAAACCTCTCCCCTCCAAAACTTCTCATTGCTTCCTCCCCTGCCGCCATGGCATTCAACATGTACCTTCCTCTCACCGCCATCTCCCCTTAAGCTTCACGGTATCGCCCTCCCTCTTCACCCATCCATAGTGTCCCAAGCTTATTCTCGGTGCCAAGAAATGCACATCATCGTAGCGAGGGCAAACACCACAATGTGTTTTTGCTGACATAATATACAAAATGATATATATCATGCCATCCTTTCACATATTTTCTTCTAAAATAACTTTTGTCGATTTCAACATGAGATGAATAGCAAAATTTTGATGTTGCTTACATTCCGTGACAAAACAGAGATAGCAACACGGTCTCCTTTGCTCACAAAGATGGTGTCTCGAGAAGGAGAAAGCAGCAGCGGTGTCACTGGCGTTCCCTAATGGTCCACCTCCCGACCTTTTCCACGCTTCACTAGTCGTAGCCACCAAATGACTCGACCACCAGCAGTCCTTCCCTCCGCCACCCCCTCTTCGTCGGGCATGGGCCCAGATCCACCCTAATATGGCTCTCCCAGAGGCGATATAGAGTCGCGTGGCTCTCGGGCGACACCGCTACAGTCCAAAATGGCGACCTGAAGAGAGTAATGTGTGGGCTACAAGGTGTATGTGTGGGCTACAAGGTGTTGGCTGCATCTAAGGGGTTCGTTTGAGGGCAGACCGGTTCAAGGATGACAAAACCTGCGATCGAAACATTTATTTGTAAAAAAATCTACGTCACGAGGAGAGAGGATGTGACTAATGAAACTAAATGTACTCCCCTTTAATAGTACATATTAAATTGTATATCTCATACTAACTTTCCCCCTTAATATGTGAGCTAGCATAATGAGGAACTGTAAGAAACGAGATAGGACATTGACGTCTAAATGTTCGTTTGAATAATGGCCAAATATGCATTTCCTCACATGTCCTAAGATGGCAGAACTACTTTACAAAACGGCGACCTGAAGAGAGTAAAGTTGCAAATAACAATGTTTTCTCTTCTAATATGCCTTTTACCTATTTTAGATTAGCTTACAAACTGAAACAAATTTTACATTCAATCCAAAATCATGCTAGTGATCAGAACATCTATTTCAACACACATTAGTTATGACACCATATATCACATTTACATGTTTACTTTATTGTTTAGACAACTCGCTGGCTGAAAGTAGTGCAAGATGCAATCACATGCCATGTTAATGATGATTTACAACGTAATTTATTTCCGAAACCACAAATATTTCACATAGGATGCGTCCTTTTTTGTTAGTAGAACAAAGAAAAAAAGGCACCACCAAGATCATGAACCACTATGAAAACTAAGGACTAATACTACTTTCAACATATAGGAATATTAAGTAAATTTCAACATTTAAGAGGTAAAAATATAGCCATCAAGTACACTCACCAATATGGTAGCATCAATAAGATATTTGTAATTTAGAAGTGGAAAAGAACTTGTTAATCACAGGTTTGGAAACATTCTGGTATACATGAAACTCATGTAGTCCATGACAAAACATGAAGCGAGAAACAAAGAAAATTCATATGTTCTGATTGCCTGAGATTTAAAAAATCACCAGGCAGTTTAAAAGTGTGAATTCACCATGTTTACCTGTAGCACCTCATAGTTTAAAATTTATCATGTGTTGACCCGGAGCTCCTCACTGGACCCGGAGCCACAGTGTTGACCCGGAGCTCCTCACTGGACCGAGCACGGTGCCTCTCCAAGTCTCCATGATATCTGGGCCACCCCTATAACCTTCTGCTCCAGGCAGAAATTATTTATCGTCATAAACAAAAAATGCAGTTAGATTCTGACGACAAAAGGTACATTTTTTAAGTATGTAAAGTTTGCTCTCAGGTAGATACACATATATGGGTAACAAGTCCATTCTAGCAAGATAGAGAGTTGTAGAACAATTTGTTTTTAACACTAGTAGAAAAAGGGTCAAATGTGAGACACATTAGTCCCGATTTATAACAGAACCGGCACTAATGTGTCCATTAGTGCGGTTCAACTAACTAAGCAGGAGGAGCTCTTTAGTACCGGTTAAGTGGCGAACTTTTAGCACCGGTTCGTGCCACGAACCGGTACTAAAAAGTGGTGGCAGGATGTTGTCGAGTGGGGCCCTTCCAGCACCTTTAGTACCGGTTCGTGGCACGAACCGGTAATAAAATCGTCCTATATAAACCATTCGTCCACCCACTCTGTTCTTCCCCTTTCCCTCTCCTCTCCTCTGTTCTTCCCTTCTTCCTCTCGAGTTCATCACAAAATTTGCCTCAAATTTGTCAAGATTTGCAGGCCCCATCCATTCAAATGATCACCAAGGTTAGCAACTTTGTCCTTTCATCTCTCATTGCTAGATTAGCTCTTGCATTGGTTTATATAGTGATTAATTGTGGGTTTTAGTAATTTGGGAGGAATTATATGTGGTAGTATTTGATTTATATGCAATTTGAGGTCAAAATAACACTTAGTTTGCATATGTAGGTGTGTTTTACTTAGTGCCTTCTAAATCTCTGTAGTAACCACCGTCGATCGCCCTTACCGTCCGTCGCGGCACCACCTTGTGGTGAGCCTCTTGTTCATGAAATTTTATATAAAAATTGATGTTTGTGTGATTTGGATATATAGTTACTCGTATAATTATCTTACCCGTCGTTGTTTGTTATACATAGTGCCATGGTTTTGATATCCATCCCGTCGGCCCTCGTCCTTGTTATGATTCGGATGTGGTATATTCTCTTTTAAAACTATTTGTTGCATTTCGTGTTTATGACAAATTATGCCCATCAAGTTGACATAGATATTTTTATCTAGGAGGTATGTGAACGGAAATTCCAACCGACCCTATTGTCGAGAGGTTAAATTTAGTTGAAAGAAAGCGAGTACTTGAAAGAAAAATTGAAAAGAATTGAGGGAGAAGATGGAATTGGAGTTGCATGTTGCCGATGTCGTCGATGATCACAAGATCAAGATGGAGAAAATGCGCTTGAAGATTAGAAAGATTAGAAAATATGCCATCGATAGTGAGGCTTGGTATCATTATGCTGTTGGATCAATTGTTACCTTAGTTGCGATCTTGATCGCATTTGTTGATGCATTTAAATGCTTTAGCTAGAGAGTTATTTGTTTGTTGCATTTAAGTGTTGTATGAACTTGTATTAATTTGGTCTATTCGGTGTTGTGTAATGAACATGAGCGGCAATGGATGTCTGATGACCGATGCTCTCCCGAGTTCGTTGAGGCGTGCATACTTTTCTGCTTGCGGCTGAGGCAAACAAGCGGGCGGATGGTTTTATGCCTTGTCCATGTGCTGGCTGTAAGAATGGTCATAATTACTCTCGTCAAGAACCATTCCGTCCACTGTTTGAGTCGGTTTCATGCCCCACTATAATGTTTGGACCAAGCACGGACAAAGAGGGGTTATGATGGAAGACAATGAAGAAGAAGAGACGAGCGCTATCCTGGCCATGGGTTCCCTGAATACGATGATACAACAATGGGGAAGAAGCTGAGCGGTAATGCGGGAAGAAGCTGGCGGCAATGCGGGAAGAAGCTGAAGAGAGGCATCAGATGAGCCGTTGATGATCTAGGTCGGGCCATTGCCGATGCAAAAGAAACATAAGTGATTTGGAGAAGAAGAAGTTGCAGCGCATGTTAGAGGATCACAAAAATTGTTGTACCCGAATTGGGTAGGTGACAAGAAAAAGCTGGGCACCACTTTGGAATTGCTGCAATGGAAGGCGAGAGAATGGTGTATCGACAAGGGATTTGGAAAGTTCTTGGTAATGATAAAGGATATGCTTCAAGGACAACGAATTGCCGAAATGCGTCTGAAGCGAAGAAGATACATGCATGCCCTAATGATTGCATCCTCTACACGCGATGAGTCTGAGTTTGAACACTTGCCGGTATGTGGTGCATTGCGCTATAAGATCAGCCGCGATGACCGTGGTGATGTCGGCGGCGCCCGGAAGAAGATTCCTGCCAAGGTGATGTGGTATTCTCCTATAATACCACGGTTGAAACGTTGTTCAAAACAAAGAGCCTGCCAAAGCGTCACGATAACGAAGAAGACCGTAAGAAAGAAGGAATGTTGAGAGTACCGGTGACGGGTCGCGATGGAGAAAAATCGAAAGAAATGCGGGAAGGAGTTTGCAGATGGCGCAAGGGCGTATGGTTTGGTCTAAGCGCAGATGGCATTTATCCTTTTAGGGAGCGAGCAGCAACCATAGCACCTGGCCTGTGACTCTATGTTTGTATAACCTTCCTCCTTGGTTGTGCATGAGCGGAAGTTCATTATGATGCCGGTGCTCATCCAAGGCCCTAAGCAACCCGCAGCGACATTGATGTGTACCTAAGGCCATTAGTTGAAGAACTCTTACAAGCTGTAGAATGGAACAGGTGTGCGTGCGTGGGATGAGCACATGGGGAAGAATTTGACCTAAAGGCGTTGCTGTTCGTGACCATCAATGATTGGCCTGCTCTCGGTAACCTTCGGAACAGACAAACAAGGGATACAGCGGATGCACACACTGTTTGGATGATACCGACGATATATATTTGAATAGTTGTTAGAAGAATGTGTACACAGGACATCGTCGATTTCTTCGGCGGGCATCCATAAGAAAGAAAGGCAAGCATTTCAAAGGTGAGGCGGATCACGGACGAAGCCTCGCCCTTTATCTTTGTGCTGATGTACATGATATGGTCAAGGATTTGAAGGTGATATTTGGAAAGGGTCTGGCAGACAACCTGTTCGAAGGATGACGGCAGACAGCACCCATGTGGAAGAAGAAATCTATATTTTGGGACCTGCCATATTGGAAAGACCTAGAGGTCCGCTCCATGTCGGCGTGATGCACGTGACGAAGAATCTTTGCGTGACCTGCTTGGCTTCTTGGGCGTGTATGGGAAGACAAAAGATACACGAGGCGCGGGAGGACCAGCAAGCGTATGCGGAGAAGGCGGCATATATCGAGGGTCATGCAAGCTACGCTCTTACCAAAGAAGAAGGAAATCTTCTTTGAATGCCTGCTCGATATTAAGGTACCATCGGCTATAAATCGAATATAAAGGAATAATAAACATGGCGGAGAAAAGTTCAGAACCTAAAGTCTCATGCTGCCCGCGTGATTATAGCGCAAGCTGCTTCGGTTGCATTGAGGGGCTTCTACGGAAAAGCGTTCGATTAGCCATTGTGAAGCTATGTGCATTTCTCAATGCAATCTCTCGGAAGGTGTCGCTCGAGAAATCATACCAAAGATTCTGAGAATGATTTGGTGCAATGTCTTTTCAGTTTCGAGTTGGTGTTCCCACCATCCTTCTTCAACATCATGGCCTTGCGTCCTAGTTCACCTATCTTGAAGAGATTAACGTTTTGGGTCCTGTATTTCTACACAATATGTTCCCCTTTGAGAGGTTCATGGGAGTCTTAAAGAAATATGTTCATAACCGTGCTAGGTGTCGGGACCCGATCCTAGGTCACACCGATCTAGCATGTAACACATCATATCACTTTGCGGCCTCACATACGGTATTCCCAGGTGTCGCCTTACCATGGCCGGGACCGTTTCGTCTTTTGGCTCACGTATATGATAGCGTCGCTAGCATCCATATGATGAAGAACCGGGCCGACATGGCTAGTCGTGAACCCAAGCGGCGCTAACCCATGGGGACAGGCATACATGAATCACATCGAGCATGTCGGTCATCAACGTATGTATTGGGCTGTAACCTTTGGGCTAACAGGACTCGGTATCCGGGCTGTAGCGAGCTAGGCAGGACTCGAATAACACCGCGACATTTCCCGAAGGAACAGACATAAGGCGAAGTGAGACACATGCCGGCCGAGTCAAGTGTCCAAGCAGTAGTCTTTGGGCTAGCAGGACTCCGGTGAACCGGGCTGTAGCGGACTACTATCGCTCGAAGCACGAGACTACATTTCCCCATATGAGAGGCTGCCAAGGATAAACAACTAGTTTGTCGGATCCACACATACCAAGCATTTCAAACATACACACAATATGCTCAATATGTGTAAATGACGATGGCATCACAACATAACTCTCGAGTCAAATATTATTCATTAGGCTCCGAGGCGAGATATTACAAACATGGGTCTCATGACCCAACACTCGAAACATACAAGTCAAGCACAAGCGGAAGCTAATCATGTGCGAGTGCGAGACAACTATAAATGAAAAAGGCTGAGAAGCGACTATCTACCAGATCTTGCGAGGCACAAGATCGTAGCTGAGGTAACAAGCTAAGCGTCGAAGACCACGTGGAACTACTAAGCGAGGTGGCGTCTCTCGCAAAACATAAAATAAGCAAGCGTGAGTACAATTGTACTCAGCAAGACTTATCAGATCTAACTACATATGCATCATTATCAAAGGGGTGGTGGAGTTTGGTGCAGCAAGCCAGCTTTGACTCGGTGGCTATCTGAACTACATTGCGAGTAACTCTTTTGAGGTGGCGCTACGAGTCCACATATTCACCATATCAATACCCCACTATGGATCCGCTCCCGTCTCCCTCGAGCGCCATCCATAGCACTCACGCTTATCTTGCGCATTTTAGAGTATCCACTTTCACTTGTCTATGAACTGATATAGGCAACCGAAGTCCTTCTCCGTGGACACGGCTATTGAATAGATCATATTAAACCCTGCGGGGTGTACTTCTTCACGCTCTCACCACTTACCGCCGTTTACGACATGTACTCGGCAACCTTCAGCGGAAGCCCAGCGTGGGTGTCGGCCACGGCCTACCTAAACACTCAAGTCCCTAGTCAGGTTTATCGCCTATTCGGGTTCCATCCATGGAGTCGGCCGAGGTTTCCCATACAGCCCGAGCGATGTGTGCGGGGTTCCCGAGATACCAAGCGGGCACTTTCGGTACACAGACCCACAGTGCCTACCATAACACAACCCACCCCTAAGGTCAGCGTTGCGTCGGCATTGACATACTACAAACACGAAACTACTTGCAACTCCGGATGAGGACAAGGGTGGTCAAGAAGCCGAAGGTCCATTGGTTTGGGCCCAATGCGTGGTAATAACTGTTTCATGGATCACAAATCAGAACTCAGTTCACGAGGGCGGCTGCAATGAGACAACCCACCATGTACTCCTACATGGCCTCTCACCTACCTTTACCAAATCGTGTTCACACTTAGCTCACACACAATAGGACATGTTCATAACAATTCCAATTCATTCCCGATGAATCGGACCGACTCAACTCTAAGCGTAGCAGGCATGACAATCAAGCATAAATGAGTAGGCACAACATGGCTCAAACAACTCCTACTCATGCTAGTGGGTTTCATCTAATTCTTGTGGAATGACGAGGTCATGCAAAGGATCAAGGGGTTCAGCTACGCAGCAAGTAACACATGAGTCGTTGTTGTCCTAATGCAATAAAATAGAGCAGGAGGCGAGAGAGTGGGATTATGTCGGAATGAACAAGGGGTTTTGCTTGCAGGCAGCTACGAAGATAATAGTTCTTCATCGGTGTCATCGAATTCATCGTCGATCGTCGTCTACGAGAGGGACAATTACCGGCAAACAAGAGAACACAATCAATGCAATGCACATATATGATGCATGATCATGTTAAGGTACTGAATTCACCTAATGCAATAATAATCC
>JAHIAM010002869.1:0-25123 GCA_021605205.1 Aegilops longissima
CCCTTCATACGAAAGAAATGACACAAGCCACGAGCATATCTTCAAGGATTTGATTTACTCGCTCAACTTGGCCACTTGTTTGAGGATGGAAAGCTGTCTTTGAAAGCGAATGTTGGTGCCCATGGCCTTGAAAAGAATCCCAAAACTTGGAGGTAAAGATCTGCCCGCGGTGCTGAAGAGATCACTTGTGGAATGCCGTGCAAGGAGACAATCACGGAGGTGTATAGCTCGCCAAGCCCGAGCTGCTGTGATGGATTCTTTGATAGGAAGAAAATGAGCCACTTTAGTAAGCTTGTCAATGACAACGAAGATAGCATCATTTCCGCTTGGACTTTGGAAAGCCATCAAAGTCCATTTCAATATGATCAAACTTCCATTCAGGAATAGCAAGAGGTTGGAGAGACCAGCTGGTCTTTGGTGTTACCTTTCACTCTTCTGCGGACATCACACTCATTCACGAATTGAGCAATTTCTCGCTTCATTCGAGTCCACCAATATATTTGCTTGAGATCATGGTACATCTTCGTACTTCGGGATGAATGGATAGAAGCGAATTGTGAGCCTCGTTCATAATGACTTTCGCGAGATCACCCTTAGGAACCACAATCCGGTCCTCAAAGAAAAAGTATCTTTGTCATCAACAGGAAGCACTTGTACTTGGAAATGCCCTTGTCGATACCACGTTTCACCTTTTCACCATGGCATCCAGAAGTTGAGCCTCACGAATCTGATCTTCCAAAGTAGGAGAGACTATGAGGTTGGCAAGAAAGCCTTGAGGAACAACTTGAAGATTCAGCTTGCGGAAAGATTCACGAGAGATCCGGTGAAAGGGCTTGAGGATTAGGCATTGCGATAAGCTTTCCTGCTCAAAGCATCTGCAATGACATTGGCTTTGCCGGGTATATTCAATACTTGGGTTGTACTCTTGAATCATTTCGACCCATCAGTCTGCTGAGGTTGAGGTTGGGCTGAGTGAAGATGTACTTGAGACTCTTGTGATCGGTGAAAATGTCCACTTTCCTTCCCAACAAGAGATGTCTCCACGTTATCAATGCATGGACTCTGCCGCCAACTCAAGATCGTGAGTGGGGTAGTTCTTCTCGTTGGGCTTCTGGCGAGAGGTATAAGCCACAACTCTCTTCTCTTGCATTAACACAGCACCGAGACCTTGAAGAGAAGCATCACGAAAACTTCAAATGGCTTGGATTCATCGGGAGGTCGAGCAGGAGGCTGTGAGTTTCTCTTTGAGGTATTGAAAGCAACGTCACACTCGGGGAGACCGGACATACTTCACATGCTTACGGAGAAGGTTGGAAAGAGGCTTTGCAATCTTGGAGAAGTTCTCAACGAATCTTGACAATAGCTTGCAAGACCAAGAAAACTGCGGAGCTGCTTGACATACGAGGAGGTTCCCAATTCACAATTCGGACACCTTCTCGGGATTAACAAGCGATACCCTTGGCGAAGATGATATGACCAAGATAAAGCACTTCATCAAGCCAAAATTCACATTTGGAGAACTTAGCATAGAATTGATACTCTCTGAGCTTGTCTAGCACCAATCGCAAATGTTTGGCATGATCCTTCTTATTCTTGGAAGACCAAAATATCATCAAGATAGACCAAGGCAATTCATTGGTGTAGGGTTGAATATGAAGTTCATCATCAGAGAGAATGTTGGAGGAGCATTGCGAGGCGAAAGACATGACGGTATATTCATAAGAACCAAAGCATTACGAATCTTGTCTTGGGAATATCTTGTTCACGAATCTGAATCGATGATACCCCATCGAAGGTCAAGCTTGGAGAACAACTGTAGCACCTTTGAGTTGCTCGAAAAGCTCATTGATGTTGGGAAGTGGATACTTGTTCTTGATTGTCTTCTTATTCAATGGGCGATGTCGACACAAAAGTCGGTCCGTGCCATCCTTCTACGGACAAAAGAACACCACAACCCCAAGGAGATGAACTCGATCGATCAAACCCAGACGCTCTTGTTCATCGAGCTGCTTCTTCAATTCCTTCAGCTCATCAGGTCCAAGCTTGTATGGGCGCTGCAAGCGGGTTCGATGCGGGCTCAAGATCGATAACGAACTCAAGCGGCGATGAGGAGGCATACCGAAGCTCTTACGGAAATACATCTTGGTACTCTAAGCAGTGGAATCGAGAGATGGCATTCAGTTCGCCCTTCTCATTGAGAGAAAACAACCGAATGGTTTCATCACGGCGGCATAGATGATCACATCATTAGAAGAATGAGTCAATTGAATTTCCACAGCAGCACAATCAAGTGAGCTTTGTCTTTGGTAAACCAGATCCATTCGAGAATAAGATCAATATCCGAGTCACCAAGAACAATTGGTTTAGAAAGAAATCTATAATCGCCCATCTTGATAGAAACATCCGGGAGCGAAAACTACGAGAAGTCATCTCCTTCGCGGAGAAACAATAGACAAAGGTCTAAGGCAAAGCGAGTAACAAATCATGCATAGCCACAAAGGTCTTGAGATGAAGAATGCGATGCACCGGTATCAAATAAGACTTTGCGGGAATATCATTAAGCGAGATTACCCATTAACACATCGAAGAATCCTCTTTGAGCTGCATTCATCATATTGACCTTCACGAATTCGGATTATGCTTGACCATTTGCATTGCTTGAAGATTTCACGGAGGGAGGAGGCGGGCGCTTCTGGTTGAAGCACTTGTTAGCATAGTGACCCTACTGCGACACTTGTTGCAAGTGACCTCGAGGAAGCGGACGGTGGTAAGGAGCACTTGACCTTGGAGCTTGAGAATTAGACTTGTTACGATAGCTTGGGTTGGGTGGGTGGGAAGATCCTGACCACACTGATGCGTTCTTGCAAGAGCTGCAAAATCATCGAGCATTGGCATTGGTGGCTGCCATGATAGCTTGCCGGAGCCTCTGAGGCGGTGGTGGAGGTGGAGGTGGAGGTTGGTGATCCCCATCATTGCGATCCAGATTCGAGCAGCGTTGGCGGAGCCATCTGAAGAGGTGACATCCGTTAGTCCTTTGATAGACAAATAGATAAGTAGAATCAAAGGATAGAAATTGCAACATATAGTCTTCACAATAAACATTCGAACAAGAATGAGCGAATGAATTCAAAGTTAATCATCACCGTCCAATAAGGTGAGAAGCCACTTAGATACAGATATGGAAAACAACATCATCTTAGAAACAATTGAATATCTGGCCCGAAAACAAAAGATTGGCTTCTAGAATGAGCGGAACAAACACATGATAGAATTTACGCCCAAAGTGTTACGTGGTGGGGCCCACACGGACCTGACGTATATGAGGCGTCACGAATGACTAACAAGGCGTCCCGAATCAGCATAGCCAAGGATTCTTTAAGGCGTCTCGCGACCCTTTAAATCGACCGTGAATGGGCGGACCACTGACTTTGAACCCCAATCTCAAATCATACATACATCCGGAAAGAATATCACGTAGCTACTAGAATTCCCACCTATAAACTCCGAAACTTTACGGTTATGCAATCTGGTGTTGGGGATCAGGGGACACAAAATATATCACCCAAACTAACAATACCTAGATCATTTGTATCCATCCGTCAACACATAACCAAGAAATCCTCGAAATCGTGTACCTCGACCTTGAAAAACATCCGTTATACAAGTCATGGCAATACTCCCTTTTCGCCACGATCTTGGGCTATCGAGGGTTATCTCACCAACAACTGCACAAAAGAGATTTCGATGTCGGCAAAACTCAGGTATTCAGAGCTGCAGCGATAAAATTGTGGCGACAACACCTCGGAGCTCAACTCCCGGGACACTGCCACAACCCTAAATGTCGGGAGGCACCAAGAACAATGTTCTCGTCACAAAACCATCGAACGATTCCAAGATACCCGTGATCCTAAAAAATTTTTTAGTGAAATTTGAGAAGAGGAGAGTCAAATTTCTCGTCGGGAGACCTCACAGGCGGCAGAAGAATTGGGAAGTAAAAAATCCTACTCTCCGATATATATAATCCTAAGACTCAAAACATTTTCCATTCTAGACTCAACAACATGACAAACAATCAAGTAGGGGCTCCTAAGTGGGGAAGGCTCGATTACCAACTTAGCGCCCGATGCGGCTATATCTCCCGTGTCGAGGCGCGACTTAGAGCATAACGCATTGAAAGCAATGTGCAAGTGAGGTAATCTTCACACAACCCATGTAATAATTAAGGGAAAGATACATAGTTGGCTACGATTAGCCACTTCACAAAGTACATAAATAAACATCCATCATTGAGTACACTCAAGGTCCGACTACGGAACCAAAATAAAGAAAGATACCCCAAATGCTACGGATCCCGAATCGTCCCAGCTGAGGCACCACTCTGATCATCTGGAAAAGACACATAGTAACGACCACGTTCCTCGTCGAACTCCCACTTGAGCTCGGTGGGATCACACTGCCCAGCCTCATCGGAACCTGCAACTGTGTTTGGAAGTATCTGTGAGTCACAGGGACTCGGCAATCTCACACCAGAGATCAAGACTATTTAAGCTTATAGGAAGGACGAGTAGTAAAGTGGAGCTGCAGCAGCGACTAGCATATATGGTGGCTATATCGCATAAAGAGAAGCGAGAAAGGAGCAAAGCACGGTCGTGAAGCTAGTAGCGATCAAGAAGTGATCTGAACTACTTCGTCGGACATAACTCCAACACCGTGTTCACTTCCGGACTCCGCCGAAGAGACCATCACAGTTACACCTTGATTGATGTATTTTATTTGAGGTCAACTTTGGGTTTTCTACAACGGACATTAACAAATTCCCATCTGCCTCATAACATGACACGCGGCTTTGAAAGATATTACCTGCGGGGTGTCCCAACAGCCCATTATAAGCTCTCACGGTCAGCGAAGGATATTCCTTCTACCGGGAAGACCCGATCAATCTCGGAATCCCGGACTACAAGACATTTCGTGACAATAAAACAAGACCAGCAAAGCCGCCCGATTGTGCCGACAAATCCCGATAGGAGCTGCACATATCTCGTTCTCGAGGCACATCCGGATGAGCAGTCCATACAACTAAAACCAGACCTCAAGTTGCCTTGAGGGGTGCTGCCTGAGAGCTCTAGTTGGGCCAGCACTCGAAGGAGCACTGGTAGGGGTTAAAATAAAGATGACCCTCGGGCTCGCGAAAACCGGGGAAAAAGGCTTAGGTGGCAAATGGTAAAACCAAAGTTGGGCCTTCTGGGCGAGTCTTATTCAAAGCGAACTGTCAAGGGGTCCCATAAATCACCCAACCGATGTAAGGAGCGAAATCAAGGAACATAACACGGTATGGCCGGAAACTAGGGTGGCAGAGTGGAACAAAACACGAGGCATAAGGCCGAGCCTTCCACCCTTTACCAAGTATATAGATGTGTTAAAATATAGCAGATATATATATTGTGATATCCCCAACAAGTAAACATGTTCCAAAAGGAACAACATCTCCATGTTCAACAAGGAACAAACTTCAGCTTCACGCAACTAGCAGCTATAAGAGGCTGAGCAAGCGGTAACATAGCCAATCAGCGGTTTGCTAGGAAAAGGATGGTTAGGGGCTGACATGGCAATATGGGTGGCATGATATAGCAAGTGGTAGGCATCGCAGCATAGGCATAGCAAAGAAGCGAGCAACTAGCATAGCAAAGATAGAAGTGATTTGAGGTATGGTCATCTTGCACGCAATGTTCTCGAGTTGTCGAAAGCTTGATCCTCGGCGTTCTCAACAGGTTCCTCGTTCACGTACTCGTCTCCGACTCTACCCAAAGCAACAACACAAACAAAGGAACCACAATAAATCACGGTGCAATGCACAATCAACATGATGCAAAACATGGCATGATATGCATGATGAGATATGCAATGCTTATATGCGCTCCGGAAGGTAAATGATGAACCAGGCATCAACTTGGCAAACCAAGCATGCCACTGGAAAGATGAGATGATTTCGGTTGAAATCGATATAAAGATCACGGAATCGGATGCGCGGTTTGCAAATGGCAAGCAAAACAAGATTGGCGCAAATCTGCCATTAACAGCATGATGCCACTTAGCAAGCAACAATTAATTAAGCTACTGCACCCAAACGTATCAACAAAGCACATGGCAGTGATCTACACATGATGCTCGACAAAAGATGAGCACTGAGCTACGGCTAGTTCACATCATAACAGGTTCAAACAAGCATGGCAAAAGTGCACAAATTATCAGGCTGGACATGGCAAAAACAGCATCAGGTTGCAATGTTCAGAGCAGCAAAACTACATGCTACAGGACCTTAAAATATCAAAACAAGGCATGGCATGAATCTACTCAAAGCATAGATAAAAAGTCCCTTACTTACCATAAGCCAAAAAGGACTAGAAAATATAGTAACACCCATGTCAATATTGAAAGTCTCGTTAACAGATTCAGCAACATGACATGTCAAAAACTGATAACGAGTAGGCATGTTAACAAGCTCAATGCACTCACTACAGAGCCTCAAATGATAAACTAAGCATACATACATCAAGAAGACATGACATAGAAGACATACATGGCAAGAACAATAACATAACATAAATGGATCAACCACAACAAGCTAGGCAAAATTGAATAACATGTATACAATCTGCCAGGAAACATTTGATAGCAAAAGTAGAGCTCGATTGACTCAAGCTATGGAACTCCATAATTGCAAACAAAGGCATGAATGGATAGAAAGACATGCTTTACAAAACACCCTTACTGAAGTATCTCAAAATATGCATAGATCTCTCGATATCATCAAGTTAACATGGCATCAAAATCAGCTAAAACAGGGCTGAAATCAGCAACATCAGGACACCTACTTTGCATGCTTGTGCTAGTCACCACATAGATCACAAAAATACATGGCATACACCCCTGGAAAGATGACATGGCATTTTACAAAACACATGTAGGACTCAAATTCATAGGGTGCACACATTAATCATGGCAAAAATAACAAAAGTGCAACTTCTGATAAAAATCAGAAACTAACATCACATAGCACTCTTCCAACAGCATTTCGGGCATCAAGATGAGCTCAAATGAAAATGATTCAATGGAATGAAATGATCTACTCTTGAGATGAACATTTTGACATATTATCTGCATAAAATGGATCTCTGGATGCGAAGATATAGCATGTTGAAAAATGCACAAAATAACAAGAGATTAGGACTTGGAAGAAAAGTGAGGGAGAAAGAGGTCAATGGCTCGCTTCGCGAGCCGGATCGGGATCGAATCGAGGCGACAGGCGGCTCTCAAGAGGTTAGGGGACGCCCTGGAAAGGCGTGCCCGGCTGTAGCCAGTGTTGAGGAGGCAGCTGTGGCCGGCTTGGCCGTGGCCGATGGCAGCCGAGGCCCAGCAGTGATGGAAGGCTTCCGGAGAAGCCCAGGCGGCAGCCGGCGGCCGGCGCCAGCAGCCATGTGCCAGCCAGAAAGCGCCAGTGAGTCAGCCTTGGCTTCAGGAAGCGGCAAGCCGTGGCAGGGGCAGCGCGTCCGGCCCAGCCCAGGCAGCAGCTGGGCAAGCGGCGTGCAATGACTCCTTGAACTGCTGCATGAAGAATGGCTGGCGAGTGGCGTGGCGAGTGAGTGGTTGGCTAAGGCGGCGATGGATGTCAGCCTTGGGATTAATCCAGGGCGTGGCGGCCAGGCGTGTCAGGCCAGCAGAGAAGCGTCCGTGAGCGAGAAAAAGCTTGCTAGGGTTAGGGGTGGAATTTGATCCGCGAATTTGGACGGGGAGGTTTGCTTAAATAGGCATAGAGGAGCTAGGAGAGTCCAAATGAGGTGTAGTTTTCGCCCACACGATCGTGATCGAGCAGCCGGAGAGCATGGAGGTGACTTAGATGGGTTATTGGGCTGTTTTGGAGGGTGTTGGGCTGCAACTTAAAGAGGCCTTTGCGAGAGTCACGGTTAACGTTGGAGTACCAAGCGAGCTCAAATGACCGAAACTTGACCGGTGGTCTCTGGGTGGTATACCAAGGCCACTAGACAAACCTCGATCCATTTCGAGAAGGTTTAATACCCTTTACGGAAAAAGCGTAAAAGGGACGCCGGGGAGATAGGAGTCTTGGGATTGCAAAAGCGGACAACGGAAAAATGCTCGGAATCATGAGGCGAACACGTATGCAAATCGATGCACATGAAGACATAATATAAAATGCATGACATGGACAAAATGCAAAAAGAAAAAACCCAACCACGGAGGAATATCATATCACAATGCGAAAATGGCAAGAGTTGGAGTTACAAATATGGAAAGTTACTTCGGGGTGTTACAAAGGTATCTTTGAAATTCTGGATAAACGAAAGTCCATAAGCCGGGCCCATGAACTGATAGAATTCGGTGGTAAGCTCTTCAAGCGAGTGCAGGCCGTGCCTTGAGCATCATGGTGAAGTACTTTGCACTGCAGCCTCATCCACATCCAGCATCTCCATGGCCATCTCATAACTTTCTATCCATGCTTCTAGAGCCAAATCGGCGGTGTAATTTGGCACCTTGCGGACCCTAGAAATCCTTGGCAAGTGTACATTGCGTAAGCGGAGTGCGAGACAAAGGCACCCCAAAGAGCTAGAGTAACCGAGGCTCAAAGATGGTGAATGAGCTGGCGTGGTGATAATCGAATCTTTGAGCTACTAACTCGGCCTCCTGCGTGCGGGCAGTCCACCACCTCTTGGCGTTATCGAAACCACCTACCGGTTGTTTCACGCTGCGCCTGCTTGCCGTGCATTACTTGATCGGCGGTTCATCACGTGCTGCTATAGCCCGGCTTGGCGGGGGGAAGTGGATCCGTGGCATTTGTCTGAATCGCCTCTGTTGGACCAAAGCTGTCCTAAGGGCTCCTTGACCAGGCGTCTCTCGCTGTGGTGAATCGCCTTCAATTGGAATTGCCTCGATCGCGCGCAGCTGCGACAAGGTTATCCATCGGGTTGGAGTAGTGACTGGCGGCGTTTACACTGACTGAGGCATCTTTGGCATTATGGCGAGTAGATCTATTATGCGAGGCTGAACCGGCGCGCCGTCGAGTGCTTCCGCCCGGTTTATCACCGGCGGATTCTGGTCCCGCTCACAGGGTGTTGAAGAGATCTCTTCCCTCGAAAGCTGAAGGCAAGCGGGATCGTATTTCCTCTTCATGACTTGAACAGCGCGCTCGATCGGCATGAGCCTATAAGCACATGCATCCAGCGGCCCGCTCTGCCGCCATCTGGCGTCTGCGGCTGCCGGATCCGCTTTAGCCTGGTGATTTGTTCCTTCACCTTCGCAATCTCCGGCGTTATGAGCGTCCTGGTCCGCGGGTTAACCTCTGCCATGAGCACAGCCAGCGCGTCGAATAGTTACGACAAAACTTGAGCGGCGGGGCGCGGGGCCTCCTGCCCGGCTTGCGTCGCCTTTGTTGAACCGACAACCATTGTCGCGTGATCGAAGAATGAAGTATTGCTTGTGTACCGGCCATGAATATTCCAACCCGGTTGGGCAGATCAGAGGGGTCCGGAATACTGTCACCGTCGGAACAGCCCCCAATCCGGCCATCTTGTAGCTGATATAGAGACTCAGTTTCTCCGGTCGACGACTCGTCATCAGAGTAGACGACGGTTTCGCCACCAGATTCTGATCCGTCCTCATAACTTCCTCCGTGGATGACTCCCACGAAGGCACGCTTCTGCCGGTTTAGCACAGGCAGGTCTCGCCTGCTGAGCCGTCTCGGCGAGGTCGGTGCGGATGTCCGGCTCGGGCCACAGCTCACCGATCTTGCCGATGAAGCGTGTATGCCACCAAAGGGACCGGTACCCATACTCAATCGAGCGGCCTCGGGGCCCGGCTGCATCGTCGATGTAGAGCTTGCCTTGACGACTCTTGGTCATCCGGCCTGGCGTAGCCTTGAGTCCTTCCGAACTTGCCCTCCAAGATCATCAAACCATCGTCTGCGATAGCCCACGGTGGCGCCAGCTGTCGTGGTTTTGTCACGGAGATGTCCTCATGAAAGGACTTAGTCGTGGAGCCATCGCCACAGGTTAACGAAAGGGGTTAAAGCGGACGGCGAAGACACAAGAGTTATACTAGTTCGCCCCTTGATGAAGGTAAAAGCCTACGTCTAGTTTGTGATGGGATTGATGTGGTCTCGATGATTAGGGAGCAAATAAGCCGCCCTAGGCCTCGAGTTGTTGTTATCATCCCCTTGAACCGCCCGGGTCGTCCCTTATATACAGGTGGCGCTTGTCGGTTGAAGAGTCCCAATCTCCAGTTCATACTACGTATACTGGTTGGTCTCTCTCTATTCCTAACTTCTGATACAAGTTTACATACCAGGCGGTTTACGACTCTGAGGTTCTAAACCGACTCTGGACCTTGGGCCCTTACTTTCATGCTTGGGCTTTTACACGTTGAACTCTTGGCGAAGTTAACCCGGCCCGGATAGGCGGTTTCGCCAGTAGTAATATCTAACACTAACCAAGAGTTAGTGCTAAAATAACACCATATGATACACATAAACCAACTCTAATGTCACCTAGACACTCCAATGTCAGCAGTATCCGTGAGTTGATTATCGATATGCATCAAACAATTTCAGATTCATAATACTCAAGCCAACACAAAGAACCTCAAGAGTGCCCAGATTCATAATACTCAAGCCAACACAAAGAACCTCAAAGAGTGCCCCAAGATTTCTCGGAGAAACAAATACGAGAACATGCATCAACCCCTATGCATAGATTACCCCAATGCCACCTCGGGAATCCTCGACTTGAGTGCCAAAACACATATCAAGTGAATCAATATGATACCCCATTGTCACCACGGGTATTCATAGCAAGACATACATCAAGTGTTCTCAAATCCATAAAAGTATTCAATCGATAAGCGAAATCTCAAAGGAAAACAAAATTCATCACAACAGGATAAAGAGGAGAAACACCATATGATCCAACTATATTAACAAAGCTCGCGATACATCAAGATCGTGCTAACTCAAGAACACGAAAGAGAGAGAGAGAGAGAGAGATTAAACACATAGCTACTGGTACAAACCCTTAGCCTCCAGGGTGGACTACTCTCTCCTCATCATGGTGGGCGCGGGGATGATGAAGATGGCCACTGGTGATGATTTCCCCCTCCGTCAGGGTGCCAGAACGGGGTCTTGATTGGTTTTTCGTGGCTACATAGGCTTGCAGCGGTGGAACTTATGATCTAGGTTTATTTCTGGGGGTTTATGTATTTATAGGATTTTTTGGTGTCGGTTTCATGTGAAGATGGGCCTCGAGGTGACCATAACCCACTGCATGTGGGCAAGGGCCCGACATAGCCTGGTGGGTTGTGCTCACACTGCTTAGTGCGAAGATATGTCTTGTACAAATGGTTTTACCCCCTTTCCGCAATGGAGTTTTAAACCGTCGCATAGTGAGTGTGTGCAATGGGGGGGGTCCTTCTCACACGACCCATAAACCCTCGGGGATAGGCCCTCTGGCCACACAGGCAGGGGCAAAATGAGCTTGTGTGCGATTGGGCGAGGCATCGAAACCCAGTTGTTTCCATTCATATGTACATCCCACACGGTGAATCCCAGAAAAACATTTCCGTTCATATGTATATCATACACAGTTTTTTGTGTGGAAACTTTTGTGCAAGGTGGCCTAACACAAACATTTCTGCGGAAGGCATGCGTGTTTGTTAGTTGATCAAACACGCCTACTTTCTAGAAACCATGTGGGTTGTTAGAGTTCATCGCGCGGTGTTGTGTGTGTAATCCTCTACAATAGAAAACCCCAATAAGAAGGGTAATTAGCCTATTATTGATAATCCATGTAGTAATCAAATTGACATTTCTTGTAAAACACACGAGATATTTCATACCCATTATAGCGGCAACTAGGATTTCATAATCGAATTACATCAGATAGCTTCAACACTTAGTTCGCCATTACACAACAGCACCAAGTTTCATGCAACATCGAAAACCTTTGGAAAGTAGCATCATACACAATAAATGAGCAGATGAATCTCATCCAGGAAGCTACGACGGAAGGCAAATATTGAGCCTTGGTGATCTTTGAATAGCTATGGATAATTGCTCGCCCAACCTTCTTCCTCTTGGGAAGACTTCAATATTATATCGTGGGTGTTGAATGAATACCTTCCTCGCCTCTTGACCATGCAGGTGGTTTGAGAGGTAATCATCGATGAACTACTTTGAAAATCTTGAAAACAAAGATATGCATAAATCATTGTTACAAATTTTGAAATGGCACAAGGGGTAAAAATAAGGTAAAGAGTTAGTACCATCCTATAGTTAATTGATGTCTTCTTAATTGTGCAAACAAAGATCTTGCTATTATTTGTATAAGTTTCTTCATCCTAACAATCTTTCGAGTTTCTTGACTTGGTGATATTCATGGACATCTTATTTCCCCCTATGCAAAATGGGTCAAACAGTGGGTCTAAGCCTCTGACAGCAGGACCTACATGTGCAATACCAAATTGTAAGAAACCTAAATATTAGAGTGATTCCTGCAACTGCACAATAATGTGCTATTAGTGAAAGGACCATGCATGAAACAAACCTCGATGGTAAGCGTAGTGTCTCCCATTGTTTCCTACAACACATATAAGGAAGATCTTGACCGGGTTAGCTGAGAGTTGCCGTACTATTAGTAGAATATGTATTGAGTACAACCAATTCGATTTATTTCTCACATGCATAACAGTACAAAATTGTACCTGACAAATGAAAATCAAATTGCGAATTGAACCAAGCAGTTAAATGGACAGCGGACCAAATAAACCAAAATAGTTAGCGAAACACGACATTGCAGAATAGAAACATGCACTAGAAGATAAGGCAGTTAACAAAACAAAGAATGCTTGCGAACAATACTACGAAATTTAGCAATTGTTGGACCAAACTATTAGCGAACATTACATTTGGAGGACCAAATTGTTAGCTGAACATCAGTTGCATATTAACATTACAAAGGACAAATCACTAGAAGGCACTAGCGGTGGCCTCGAAAACATTACGAACTGTATTTTAAAGTAGACACTAGCATGGCGGTGTTGGCGGTGGCCTCGAGGCAGGCGCTCCTCCAAGATCTGGCGGTCGGCATGCATGGCAGCCATAGCGACCTCGTCTTGCGCGTCTTGACGCGATTGCTTCTCTTGCCGGATGCTACTAAGCTCAACGTTATCTTGTGTGCAAAATTGCTATGGTGGCATAATTGGAGGCCGGGGCCGTGATTTTGGCGAAAGGTGTCGCGCCGTCGGTCGGGGCATGTGGACGAGGAAGGAGGAGGATGGTGTGGGTGGGGTGTGGATTACGGACCATGTCGACAAGGCAGCGCAACAAGAAGAAGAATTCGGCGACAAGGAGGCTGCGCATCAAGAAGAAGGTTCGTGACAAGGAGGCCACGCATCAAGAAGAAGGGTCGGTGACAGGAGGTGGTCTTTGCGAGGAAAGGTCACCCATGAGGGCGGCGTTGCAAGAAGAAGGTCAGCCATGAGGCGGTATTTGCAAGAAGAAGAGTCCCGGTGAGGAGAATGAGCTACGATAAAATGCGATGAAGGTTTGAACTTGAAAAGCAAGGAGGAGCAGTGGAAATGTGGCTTTTGGTGGGAGGGAGAGGCGGGGAGTTAGATATTTCAGCGGTGGCAGAAAAATTTCGCTCGGTGCATGAGAAAATGGTATTATAAGTGTGGTTCATCTTGTGAGCGGTGGGCTGTACACGACGAAGCTTCTGCATCAGCCGGACAAGATGGTGCGCCAAAATATTTTATATCACATCCCACGATTCTTGCTAGTAAACTGATTGTGGTATACCTGATTTTTTTCATTATGTTTTGAAAGACAAAATGGTGTTATGGAGGGAAAGGATGGTGTTTGAATTGCTAGAACATTTATCTCGGTGAACATGCAACTACATGAGTGCCGTGTTTAAATTTGGAATTATTCCTGGTTCGTTTGGCATTTTTATGCATTAATTGAGTTTCTACGCATTTAATGTGCATAATTCAAATTTGAACTACAAGCATATGCTCCAGTGCACCAAATTTTGTTGAAAACTCGAATGTGTGTCTTTGGGTAGGTCCCATGCAAGAATGGGAATGAAATTCAAACATCTCGGCGTCATGGCTCGGCCGGGAACATTGAGAAACTTGGCTTTTAAATTCCTGTAAATTCAAAACTCACCTGAAAATCATGAAACTTGGCATGGTGTCATTTCATGGCACCAACATGCTGTGGTAAAAAAATTGGCCACATTTGGACAAGTTTTGGTATAAGCTTCTTGCAAACCAGAGCTTCTCTCGAGAAGACTCGTGGTTCCCGAGGGGGGACGTGTCACCTTTGTGTGCCGAATGATATCGCTGCCTCGCCCTTGATTTTTACATAGGGAACATAGACCTATCACAGTGTCGTGTTAAAATTTGGAATTATTCCTGGTTCGTTTGGCCTTTTTATACATTAATTGAATTTTTGGGCATTTAATGTGCATATTTCAAATTTGAACTACAAGCACATGCTCCAGTGCACCAAAGTTGGTTGAAAAATAACATGTGTGTCCTTGGGTGAATTTCTAGGTCCCATGCAATAAATGGGAATGAAATTCAAACATCTCAGGCGTTAATGGTGTCGGTGTTTTGGGAAGGGAACCGGACTTGGTTACTGCGGCCCACGACATGGCTCCATCGGCGGCTGAAATGCAGCCCAGCTTCAACATCAACAACTCAAGACCCTCGTGAGGGCCAAGCCTCGCGAGGAGGATGACATCAACACCTCCATGAGGCGGCCTCCTCGGGCTGGCTCCCGAGGCGGAGATCTCTATGCAAGGCTCACCTCGTGAGGTCCAGATGACATGTGCCATGACGACCAAGGCTAGGTGGGCGCCCGGTAGTGCAGTGTACTAGTTTCCTCTTTGGTGCTAAGGAGGCAAGCATAGGCGCGGAGTCAGGAATCAACAAAAGATTCCATTCAGGTGCTACAAGACCAAGACTGCCGGGGCGGCGGGCCGGAGGTCATCGCCGAGCCCTGCAGTGTCACGACCAAAGGCTTTGCAGGTGAAGACTACATTTGTCGAGGATAGCATGTACTAGTGGTCCCCTTCGGATTTGGCGTTGTGGGATCCCTTCCCTACATTTGGGAAGAGGACCAAGGCCACTATCAAAGGTTGGAAAAAGCGGTAGGCGTGGCGGCGGTTGGCCTTAGCCTAGTGTAGGCGGTGCCTAAGCATACAGAAGCGTGACCTAGGCGGTAATATAGTTTTACTCGTAGTGTATTTGTGATTATTATATGGGTGTTGATATTAGTTTAGGGCATATAAATAAGTTAATTACCATCTCTGCCATTGGAATATAACTCGTTTGGCATGTCGGTGCGATGCGTGGCATGATTTCTTGCTTGGGTAGGCAATTCCTTACTTGCCTGCCTAGACTTCATTTATGCCCTAGGCGAGGCGTTTGGCCATTGCCTAGCGCCTGGGCGTGCCTAAGCGCCTCCTAGGCACTGCCTTTTCAACAGAGGCCACTATAAATAGGACCTAGCCACCAAGTAGAAGGGGCGGATCATTCAGATCCATCCTCACACCCACCAGCTCATCAAGCACAAGAACACCTCTCCTCTGAGGTTGTTCTCCCATTGTATAGTTCATCCTCAGCCCCTCGAGGCCAATCTAGCTTCAAAGGAGTAGGGTTTTACACCACAAGGTGGCCCAAACACAGGTAAACTGCTCTGTCGCTTTTCCATTCAGATTCGTCGAGCTAGCCCATGAGATTGTGGCGAGGCGAGGCGGGGAGGCTGCCGGATCTCGGGTTCGGCAGACCCTCTGGGTTCGAACTACAGGGGTGCCTGCGGAGATCTCACCCCTATCGGCCTACACCTCGTCGCCTCGCTAGGATCTAAACTACAAAGGAACAACACAAGAGACACAAGGTTTATCTTGGTTCGGGCCACCATTGTGGTGTAACACCCTACTCTAGTGTGTGGTGTGGTGGATTGCCTCTTGGGCGATGATGAGCAGTACAAGGAGAACAGCCTCACGAGGTGTTCTTGGCGGTGCGATGAACTGCTAGGGGAGTTCGATCGCTCTCTCTCTCTCTCTAGATTGCTTGATCTCTAGCTACATTCAGCGTTTTGATCCCCTACACTGTGGGTGGCTAGTCCTATTATAGTCGAGGCCGGGCCTCTTCCCAAATATTGGCGGGAAGGCGCCAACAAATGGCCATTTGAAGGGAACATCTGGTACACTTATCCTGACTAAGTTGGTCCTCGCTTTGTCGAAGGCTGGTGATGGCCGGCTTGGGCTCCACGATGACTTCCTTCCTGCCGTTCGCAGCGGTCTTGGTCTTGTTGCACGAAGCGGGCGCCTTTGCTTGATGCTCTTGCTGCGCTTGCCTTTGCACCAAAGGAAATGAGGGACCTTCTTGGCGGGCCGTGTGGCGCCCTTAGTCGTCATGGCTTGCATCATGGGCGGTGGGCGCTCTGCCCCGTTCCTTGAGATGATTGGGAGCTGGCGGTGGACTCCATGCCCGTCTTCAATGAGGGGCGGGCCCGTGCCGTGGAGGTTCCAGGGACCGGCGGCCTGGCGGCGGTGAGCGTGTCCTCCGGCGACTCAGCGGAGAGGAGGAAGAAGAAGAGGCGGGAAGAGGGCGACTCCGGCGGCCGGCGGAGTCAAGCGCCCCTCCGGCGCGGGTCCGCTCTCCGCCTCTTGCGGCGATAGCGAGGATGGCGATGGCGAGGCGAAGCTTGCCCCGATCGAAGAAGGACATGGTGGGCTGGTCCCTGGGTCTGCCCGGCTCGGCGATCATGAGGCGTGCCTCCTGCTCCGGGCCTCTTGAGGCTGATCCTGCAGCCGGCTCTCGGGCTTCAAGTATGGCGGAGGTTGCTCGAGCCTGCGGCGATGACGATAAGTGCTTGATTCTTGTTTTATTCCTTGTTTTGTCGGCTGAGGCTTGATATCTGTATTCCTTGGCTGAGTGGCGCTGCTGTGAAGAAAGCTGAAGGGAGCTCTGAGGCTTCATCAGGGGTGAGTGCTTCTGCCTTGAAAGAAGGTGATGGCAAGACCACGGCCTCTCTGCCGGTCATCCTCGCGAGGCTGGCGGAGCTACAAGCGAGCTCAACCCCATGGCCCAGCGACTCCAGAGTATCCTTGCTGATGCTGCTTGCCCTTGGTATGAGGCGATGAGAAGGTCCCTCCTCGGGATGTTATGGATTCGCTATCGTCCTCTCGTCCTACTCCACCGGTGATGTCTCTCAACTCCTCCCATGTCTGGATCGTCTGCTTTGCTGGGCTGGACCCGGCTGCAACAAGATCTTACAGGCGCCGACCCTCGCAGTGGCGGATGCTTGGAGCTGGCCTCCGGTGGGTTCGCTCGGCACCTTGGATTGGAGTGTTGTTGGTTCAGCAGCGACTGACTTGTGACGAGGAGAAGCAGGCCGTCCTTGGGCGAAGGCTGCTTTCATGGCCCGCCTTAGGAGGTAGCCGATGTCAGGGTGCTGCAAAGTTGGAGGGCGAGCTGCAGGGCATGTGTGACCATCTTGCCAAGGAGGCCCGCATTAGCCAAGAAAGTAGGAAAACATGAAGGCTCATGGTGATCGTCAAGGACAGTGCCAAGCTGCACGGCGCCGTGACCGCTTGGGTGTCTGGAGCAGGAGTTGGGGCGAAGAGGTCGAGCTGGGCTGGCAAGCGCGGGTCCTCGCCGAGGACCAGCGTGGCCTTCTGGAGATGGGCGAAGGATCGCACCTTCTTGAGGTCGCTTCTGACAGTGGGCACTGGAAAGCCAGTTGCTGGCGCGAGGCGGCCACCTTGGCTGCTTCCTTCTGGTCCGTGCTCTTGAAGATGTCACCCTTGGCCTTGGCCCCGGCTGAGGCGAGGCGTGTCTGTCTTACGTGGCGCATCCTTACCCATGTCTACCTTGCGGTCCCAGCGTCGACCTCGACAGACCTCTGGAGCCCGTGAGCAGCAGAGCTTGCCGCTGCCCTTGCGAGTCGTGAAGGTCGGCGGACGCTCTCTTGGCGAAGTTCTGGACTTGACACCAAGCGAAAGCGCGGCGGCGCGGTCGAGGCTTCACGGCGAACCCGCCCAGCGTAGCTCCGCCCGTCAACAAGTGACTCCTTGTGGCTCCTATTACGCTTTCAGCTCCTGCAACATGCATCATGCCTCGGGGGCGTTTAAACTTCGTTTGGTGTTGTGACAACAGTTATGGACTGTAATATTTGCTTTTGAATTCCTTGAGATTTGCGCTTTTCCTTCCTACTTGCTTATGTTCTCTGTTGGCGAGCAGGCCCAGCGCATACCTCGCCCGCCATTAGCCCGACGGAAAGCAAAGGCGGGACCAAGGGTGAGGGCTACGTGACAAGTTAGGCTCCAGTCGCGATGCTCGAGTCCCCTTAAGCGCCTGAACAGCAAGTAAGGAGGTGCGATGTATGGGTGAATTTACCATTCTCGTGTGCGAGCCCGGCCCGCGCATACCTCAACCGTCGTTAGCCTTCGGAACTAAGGGTGAGGGCTACGTGACCAGTTAGGCTCTGGTCGCGATGCTCGGGAGTCCCCTTGGCGTTCAAGCGGCCTTACGTACCTTAGCTCCGCTTCGGGGAGGGCGTCACGGCGAACCAGGCCGAGGCCTGGCTGGTGGCGTCGCGTGCAGGCATGACCAGGCGTAGCCCGTGCCCAGCCCCTCGCGGCACTCGAGGGAGGCGTTGCGGCAGGCGGACATTGAGCTCTGGGCTCCACGAGGTTGATCTCGGCGGGGGCCACCCTCGATTGTTTATCACCGGTAGCAGACATAAGCGCTTCCGTATGGAATGCAGGCATAGCCGCTCCTCGGCGGTGTTGTCGACCAGCGTGGAGCATGGTGCTTCCAGCAGTGCGTGGGAGGGGCTCCCCTCGGGAGGCCCAGGCGTGTAAAGCCCATACGATACGTGGGCTGCACGGTAGGGCCTGACTAGGTGTATCTGGGCATCCGTGAGCAGTAGCAGGACTCACGGGGCCCTACCTCAAAGCGGAGTTCTTTGTGCTGAGCCTTAACTTGTGATGTGTTCCTGCAAATTTGGTTAGATGCTGGCGCTCGTCCTCGGGTCCGGCCCTCGGCGGGTCTCGGCCGTCATTTGGTATGCGGTCAGCGATGCCGTGGACAAGGCCGGAGTGAGGCTGGAGAGTCGATGGAGCCCATGAGTCACGATGCTCGGTACCCCCCTTTAACGTGCAAGTGGCCGACATGGAGGAAGAAGGGTGCCGTGGACGGGCATCAAATAACAATCATGATGGGTCGAGCATGACCGAAATAAGCATAAGAGGGTACATGCGGCTGGAGTGCAGGCCGGCGACTTGGGGATGATGCAGCCGAGGCGCCCCAACAAAGTAAGCTAGGAACATGAAGTAAAAGGATACCGCGCGAGAGGACGGACCCACAGCGACTGGGAATGATGCAGGCACAGAGGCGCTCCATTTGAAATGAAACTAGAAGGATGTCACTGATAACATTGAGGGCGAAGGATCTTTGAAGTAGCGGGCGTCATGGGCTGCGGAAGCCCGATCTTCACGAGCCCCAGGCCAGGGAGCCTTGGGAGGCTCGGGCGTTAGTGGCTCCTCGCGGACCATCTCCATCTCCGCCGGGGGCTGCGGAGCGCTGGCCTCTTGGGCCTCGAGGATGCTCCCCATGAGGCTGGCGCGTGGCGGCAGCGTTCGGCCTGCCGTGGGGCATCTCGAACATAGCTATGGGGTGGACCTTGGCGCCTGCGCGAGCGGCGAGGCGCTCTGAGGCGGCTCGGTTGAGCCTGGTATGTTGATCTGAGAACCGCAGCCCACCATCCTCGCCCGGGATGGGGAGCCTCTGGCGGAGTGGCGGTTGCCACTCATGACTCTTGACTCCTGCGGCTCTGAATGATCTGGTGGCGAACTCCTGAGGTTTGGCCCTCCTTGCCTTGCTCCTTCTGAGGAAATGTGCCTTGAAACACGCCTCCAAGTGATGCCCAAGCGCCTCCCTCCATGACCCTAGCAAGGTCGGTGGCCCTCGAGGAGAGCCCCGAGCCTTGCTTGAGGAGGCGCCGGGGCGCCTTCCTATCTTGGCGAAGGAGGTGCCCCTGAGCGAGCCACGGACCACGAGGGGCCTGCCTCCCGAGGTCGAGGCAGCGATGCCTTCTTCTTCTTGGGAGCAGTCTCGGGGAGCCTCCCGCTCATGCGATCTGGGTCTTCAAGTGGCTTGAAAAGCTCGCTCCGGGGGAGCTGCTGCGTCTCTCTCTTCACAAGGCACCGTGATGACTCTGCCACTTCACGGCATCTTGAGGGCGTTGTAGCCGTGATGAGTCACGGCCATGATCTTGGCGAGCTGGGTGCAGGATGGCATTGTATGGCGGCGAATGTGGGCGACATCGAAGTCGATGAGCTCGGTCTGATGGTTGTAGCGCCCGAAGGTGACAGGCGGACCTACCTGTCAGGCTGTGGAGCCATCGGTGACTCGGAGAAAAGCTTGGTTGGCTGAAGCTGATTGTAAGGCACTTGGAGATTGTTGAATGTCTCTGGACGGGACATTGAGCCACTCCGCCTTGATGAGGTCTGGTGACTTGCACATTCTTGATGATTGGGAACAAAGCATCGGAGGACTCCGGCTGTGGTCGCGCACTTGAGCTGATCGGCATTGAGCTGAGCGTGATGGTGCACTGACCACACGAGGCGCATGGCTTCAAGCTTGGGGAGGACTGCATTCACCTCGTGGGTGAACTACTTGAAGATCGTTGAGAGGCTGGGGCTTGGCTCCGCCCGGGATGCAAGTGATCGTGGCGGCTCAGGAAGCCCCGCCCCCTCGTCTTGATGATGGTCCTCATTTCTCCTTGGCTGTTGCGGCGGAGGAGGAGGCCTGCATTTCCTTGCAGGCGATCCTCGCCGAGGCTGATCCTCAGCCTCCCTCACGAGGCTGATCCTGCCGGCGATCCTCGCGAGGTTAGTCACGCCACCCTTGGCGAGGCCACGGTCTTCCAGCGTCTGCGTTTCTTCCTCCTCCTCGGCCGTAGCCTCGTCGTTCGCGATCGGCGTCGACCAGTCTCCCTCTCGCCGCGGCTCGTAGCTCTTGACATTCGTTGGTGTTGTGGGTGTGGAGGTGCGTGGTACACTGATACCGGCTGCCCTTGGAAGACTCGGGCTGATCTCGCCTCGCTTGGTATCACGGTTACGCATGACACGGCAGCCCCTGCGCTTCACATCCTTGGCCTTGGGCTTCTTCTCTTACAGGTGCGGCTGGCAGCCGAGAAGGAAGCGTCCTTCCTCATCCCTGGCACACTTGGTGCCAAGTTGAACATCTCAGGATGTGCTGAGATCTTCATGCATCGCCGGCTCCTCCTTCATCTTGGCGTCACGCACGTCGGAGAAGGCGAGATGATGGCCTCCTCGTCACCTTAGGAATCTTGAGGCGTGCGTTGTTGAGCGCTGGATGTACTTACGGGGTCTCCCACGGCTGCTGCTGTAATCGGTGCATGTCGCTCATGGCGGAGGCGGTCCAGTATATTGGAAGTTGGCGATGAAGCGGTGCGCATCTCATCCCGAGGCGAGTTCGAGGAGCAGTGCGGGCCCGTCCTTGAGTGCCATGGGAAACCAGTTCGCCATGACCTTCGTCCCGTTGGCGGCCGATGCCCAGCTCATAGAGCTGGAGGAACTCAGCTGGAGTCGGCCGTGCCGTCGTAGCGAGAGCAATCAGCTTGAACTTGGGGCCACCTGACCTGCTGCCTTTCGGTGGTGGCGCGGCAGCTTCTTTGTGGCCTGGGGGCCTTTGGTGATGAAGAGCCTGGTCTTGCGGGTCCCCATCTTGCCCGCTGGGAGCAGCCTTGAGTCTTAGCGTCTTTGGAGGCGGGCCTTGATCGTGGCCAGGCCGGCGAGGAGCACTCGGGCAACTTCTTGGGGCGAGGACCTCTTGACAGCTCTGCTCTTGCTCTTGGCTGGTCTTTGGGCAGAATGGGTTCTACCAGGGGCCATGCGCCTTAGGGCAGGCGCCTTCTTGAGGAGGCGGTGGCGCCCTGGAGCTTCATCGCCCATGTGAGGCTGGTAGCAGGTCTGGTGAGAGGACAGCGTGAGAGCCCCTGCTGGCGTGGGCGAGCTTCGGCGATGCGGTCGAGCCACTCTTTGTAAACGTCGTCGGCAAGCGATGGCAGGAGCTCGTTGCACGCGATGGCGGCCGAACCTCCATGGTAGCGCATGAGACAAAACCAGCTGAGGGCAAGTGAAGGTAGCGGTACAGCCGTCTCGCCTTCTGACGGATCTTTGGGGCGATGCTATTGCTCGTTCCCGCCGGGCGATAAGCGGCGTTTATGGCGGCGACGAGGAGCGGTGGGCGGCGACCGCCGGCAGAGCCGTCTGAGGCGCCAGTGGCGTGGCGGCTCAGCGCTTCAGCCTTGAGCCCGACAAGCGTCGACATGGATCACGATGAAGCGCGAAAACGAGGCGGCGGAAGGCGGTTCGGTGCACCTACTGGTCGCCAAATGCCGGTTCGGGTTCAGCCGGACCCTCTAGAGTTCGAACTCTGGGGTGCCGCGGAGATCTCACCCTACCGACCTACACCTCGTCGCCTCGTTAGGATCTAAACTCTGAAAGGAACAACACAAGAGACACAAGGTTTATACAGGTTCGGGCCACCATTGTGGTGTAACACCCTACTCCGGTGTGTGGTGTGGTGGATTGCCTCTTGGGCTGATGATGAAGCAGTACAAGGAGAAGAGGCTCGCGAGTCTGCATTCTTGGCGGTGCGATGAACTGCTAGGGGAGTTGGTCGCCTCTCTTTCTCTCTCTCTCTCTAGATGCCGATCCACTATCTCCTTTTCCGTCCCCTTGCCTTGGTGGCGGCTAGTCCTATTATAGAGAGGCCTGGGCCTCTTCCCAAATATTGGCAGGAAGAGGCGCCAACAATTGGCCATTTGAAGGGAACATCTAGTACACTTATCTGACTAAAGTTGGTCCTACTTTGCCAAAGACTACGGCGGTGGCCTTGGCTTGGGCTCCACGATGACCTCCTTCCTGCCGTTCTGCTGGTCTTGGTCTTGTTGCACGAAATGGTTGCCTTTGCACGATGCCTTGGCCTGCGCTTGCCTCCTTTGCACGAAGGGAAATGAGGACCTTCTTGTGAGGCTGGTGCCCCTGGCGCCCTCGGTGCGTCATGGCTTCGTCATGGGCACCTCATGAGGTACCCATGCTTGATCTCTGCCTCCTCATGAGTCAGCTGGCGAGCCGTGCTGAGAAGCTTCACGTCGTCCGCCCTGCGTGGCCCCTCGCGAGGTCTTGAGCTTGTGTTGATGAAGATGGGTCGTCTTGGGCCCTCCTTGAGCCACGCCGCATGGGCAGCGAGCGAGCAAGTGCAGGTACCCCGTTCCCGAGCAGCGACAATATTACCTCTGCAGTGCCTTGGGCATCCCCAAGCTTGAACTTTTGTGTCTCCTTAATTCCTCTCATATCATGGTTTCTCTTTTTATCAAAGCTTCATCCACACCAAACTCAACAAGAACTCGTGAGATAGGTTAGTATAAACCAGCATAAAACCGTATCATTTTCTACTATAACTAATCACTAAAATTATTATTGCATACTAAATGCCTCTGCATATTTAATACTCCTATCCTCAAATAGAATCATTAAACAAGCAAACATATGCAAACAACATAAACATAACAATCTGCCAAAATAGTAGAGTCTGTAAAGAATGAAAGATTCATCATACTTCCCTAACTCCAAAAATATGAACTAAAATTTCTGCTGTAATAAATTTATCAGAGCTCAATATGCAAAAGATTCAACATTATACCACTCTCTGACTTTTCTAGGGAATTTTGCAACATCGGTAAACTTTCTGTTTTCAAACAGCAACATGTATACTAGCAAAATAAGCATGGCAAAGGCTATCCTTGACTTTTTATTGAAACTAAAGATGAAAAACACTATTCTAACTAACAGCAAGCAAAGCTAAAGAAAATAAAATAGCGCTCCAAGCAAAACACATATCATGTGGTGAATAAAAATATAGCTCAAGTAAAGTTACGATGAGCGAAGGCGAAAGAGGGATGCCACCGGGGCATCCCAAGCTTAAACTCTTGATTATCCTTTAATATTACCTTGGGTTGCCTTGGGCATCCCCAAGCAAACTCTTGCCACTCCTTGTTCCATAATCCATCGAATCTTTACAACTTCACAACACAAAACTTAACAGAAAACTTCGTGAGCTCCGTTAGCAAAGAAAACAAAACACCACTTCAGGTACTGTAATGAACTCATTCTTTATTTATATTGGTGTTAAACTTACTGTATTCCAACTTCTCTATGGTTTATAAACTATTTTGCTAGCCATAGATTCATCAAAATAAGCAAACAACACACGAAAAACAGAATCTGTCAAAAATAGAACAGTCTATAGTAATCGTAACTAGCATAAACTTACGGAACACCAAAATTCTAAAATAAATTGTTAGACCTGAGTAATTTTTCTAGTAATCATCTGCAAAAGAATAAACTAAATATCACTCTCCAGTAAAAAAGTTGAAGCTAATATTGTGGCGCTAAAGTTTCTGTTTTTCACAGCGTGATCATAAAGACTTCACCCAAGTCTTCCCAAAGGTTCTACTTGGCACAAACACTAATTAAAACACAAAACCACATCTAAACAGAAGCTAGATGGATTATTTATTCCTAAAGAGACCAAAAAGCAAGAAACTAAAATAAAATTGGGTTGCCTCCCAACAAGCGCTAACGTTTACGCCCCTAGCTAGGCATGATGATTTCAATGATGCTCACATAAAGATAAAATTGAAACATAAAGAGAATCATGAAGAATATGACTAGCACATTTAAGTCTAACCCACTTCCTATGCATAGGGATTTTGTGAGCAAACAACTTATGGGAACAATAATCAACTTGCATATGAAGGTAAAACAAACATAACTTCAAGACTTTAAGCACATAGAGGAAACTTGATATTATTGCAATATTTAGAAGCATATGTTCCTCCCTCATAATAATTTTCAGTAGCATCATGAATGAATTCAACAATATAACCAGCACCTAAAGCATTCTTTTCATGATCTACTAGCATAGAAAATTTATTACTCTCCACATAAGCAAA